>OX421508.1:12952771-13075271 GCA_949126835.1 Anisus vortex | reverse complement strand
TTATTGATTTATCAAATCAGCATTTATTGATTTGAACTAAAAGAAGCAAACATTTGTAAAAAAAACACCACCATAGATGGTAACGACTAGTTGATGTCAAAGTTTTGAAATGTAACTTGTGCACAAAATTGATTCATTTTTGATAAAGCTGTAGATAGTATCGAACCTGTCAATCTCCTGTAAGCTGATAGAGGTCGATGGCAAGTCTGAAAATGTGATTTTCACAATAAATCGACTTTTTTTTTTGCCTGATACATTCTAAGTTTTAGTATCGCGTAAGGCTGTCATTGGCAGTGGTTCTCAAGAATACATTTATTTAAAGCGCCGTGTGGTGTCAAGGCGTCATTAGGAGGGCGTCTCAGAAGATTGTAATGGCTTTCAAAATATTTTGGCTGTTGTTGTAGAATCCCTTGTGGTAAAATGGGACATTTGTAGAGATTTGGCTTAAAGAATGGGCTTCTTGGCGAAAATAATTACTTCAAAATATGCGTCTTGGGGAAATATTTACTTCAAAATGGGTGTATTGGGGAAATTCTTACTTCAAAATGAGCGTCTTGGGGAAATATATACTTCAAAATGGGTGTATTGGGGAAATTCTTACTTCAAAATGAGCGTCTTGGAGGGGAATACTTACTACAATTATGGGTGTTTTTGGGGAAATACTTACTTGAAAATGGGCGTCGAGAAAGTTTGGAATTCCATTGTAGCCCCCCCCCCCCCCCCTAGCGTTATTTCCTTGCAAGCTAGAAACTGTCATAAAAAAACAAATTTGTTCTGTAAGAATGAGGGAGTGATTGCTTCACCGCCCCGCCTCCGCCCTTACATTTTCAAATTATTTCTCCATTTATATATGTATTTACTTTAAAAGTTAGAATTGCTCCATGTGTTTAATGGAAACACTTTGCAATTAAAATAGTGTAGTTTTTTTTATTAGTAAGGAAATGATTGGGTGGGGTGGGGGTGCAGCTTAGTTGTGCTTTATTCGCTTTATTCACATATAAACACACACAAAAGACACACACAACTACATACACACACACACATACAAATGCACAAATAGCGTACAGGTTTTCGGTTATATAACTGTCCCTATGCCTGGCTGTCATTGCGGATGAGTCCAGGTACTCAATCCTGCACAGACGTATTCTCTCAGGGAAAAAAATGCTCTTTATCTCAGCCTGGAATCCTAATCGTTGCTGATATCACCACGTTCGCACGCGCAAACACACACACGAGTTTACATAAAAATACGCCCCCCCCCCTTACATCGCCACAACCCTCACACTCCTCAGTCTAGTCGAAACAGAACCACGCCCAATTTTTATGTTGCTCTTTAAAGGCCTGGGCCTTGACTCTCTTGGCTCTCCCACCTGTCTATGTAGATCTTCGTCAAATGTGTGTTTTGAGGGAGCACCCCACTGACCCCACTAGCACTGCTAGTTGGTTGAAACGGATACATACATTATAGACATACACAGACAGATATATATATCTAAAGATAGAAAGGCTTTTAATTACATAAATAAAAATATTAGAGATGCATTTATATATATTTATTTTTATAAAGTAGACTGTGTGTGTGGTTTCCGATCTCAATTGGTTAATTTGAAGATACGTGACCATATTGTCCCATATTTTACTTCTCCGATCTCGCTTCTTACATGTGTCGTCCCTAGCTGAGTTGTTAACCTATTTGACTGCCATTTATCACTATGCTTTATTGTTCTGCTTCTTACTTTTGATAAACGTGTACATCGAGTTGTTGTAAATATTTTGTCAAATCAATATTTTAATGAAAACAACATTTCTATCAGCATCCATTAAGAGATTTGTATTTGTACCTTGATCTTACATTGTCAATTAGTTTCATTCATTTTATTTCTATTTATATCTTTTATATTAACTTCCACAAACTTTGTGATCTTGTAAATTATCCACTTTCCGACATTCTAGTGAGCTGAAACTTGGTACATAGATGTTTTTCTTTAGCACATTCATCCAATTTTCACCCATATCCATTCAGCCAAACCCCAAAAACATCTGTATTTTACTTGTTTTCTTCTTCCATTAATCTCTATGGTGTACATTTTAAAATCCTTCTGTTTTTATTGGAGTACTGATGACTGACATCCATGTATAGATTTATTTCCTTCACTGTGGTCTATATAAAGCTAAACGATTTTTTTTTAATTTTAAAGCCATTTATAGATCTAGTAATTTAGTTTATTGTGTGTTTCTTTGTCAGAAGTGAAAAGCAACATTTTTGGAAGACTAAGACATAACAAAAAATTCCACTGTTTTAGGGCTTTTTTTAATTAATCCTTTAAATGAACTTATTACATTTATCAACTTTTCAACATCATATCGAGCTGTAACTTGAACATGGAAGTGAAGCATTAGACAAATATACATAAACATAAGGACAAAAACACTTTCCTTATCCCGTATGCGAGAACAACTGCATATAAGTAGGCCTACTTTTTCTTCTCAAATGACATTCGGGCATGGAATGGGTTGCCTGAACTAACCAGGAAAACCAGTAACTTAACATCATTTAAAACATTAATAAAAATGCAAGACTAGACTCGGACCACGGATGAGCGTAGGACGCAATAATCTTATTTACAAAAAGAGCGTCTGTAACATATAAAATAAGATAAGATAAACAACAGTCTTTCAAATTTTCAGCCACACCCCCTCACTACAACCCACAAAAATCATTATAATTTGTATTTCATCACACTGTATGAGAAGCATTGTTAAATCCTTCATGAATAACATGGAGATACGTTTTCTCCTATTTTAAAATAATGTATAGATCCATTAACAGAGTACAAAACATAACAAAATCTTTGGACGGCTAATGCACAACAAAAAATGCCAATGATGGATTTGTTAGACAAACATTGTTTTTTAGGTTAGGGATGTTTAAATTAAAAACCGATTTTCGGTTTTGTTTGAAGTTTGGGAGAGAAATCATTTAAATATGGTGTACCACATATTTTGTTTAATTTTTTTTTAAACTCGAATAAATATTTTGAACCAGGCTTGATTTGCGCAAAACAATTCCTTAACATTTAATGCTTTGCAAACACTAATTTATATTAGCAGACTCTTAGTCTAGGCCTATTGTTTTTTTTTTCAAATCCCGAATACATTTATTGCCTGTGATACTATTCTGATCTACAAAATGAGAAGCAAAAAATGGTTTTACCCCACAGACGCTGCTCGTACCGAACAGACCGATAGACTTTCTGTAGCAATTGTGTGTGAGAGCTTGTGCGTGCGTGCTTGTACGTGTGATTCCAAATAACTTAATGCGATAAACTGCGAAGACGCAGTTTATATTTTTTTATCGCTCTTGTTGGTTACTTCGCTAAAGAACAATTGCTTTATTTCCCACCTATTTATACATAATATGTGCCAAGGTGGCCGAGCGGCAGCGCGTTTGACTGCCGATCCGAAGGTTCTGGGTTTGAATCCTGGTGGAGGCTAGGATTTTTTCCCTGGACTTTAGGGTGTCCCTCAGTCTACCCTGCTCTGATGGGTACCTAAAAATAGTTGGGGTAAAGTAAAGAAGTAAAGGTGGCTTTGCATTGCACAGACCATAGTAAAAAGCTTTGAGGGTCGTGGGTTGCCTGTTACAGATCCCGGCAATACTGTGTTAGGATAATCTAGCCCAGGGGTCGGCAACCTTTTGCTAACAGTGTGCCAATCTAGGATTGCTAAATAATTCAGCGTGCCAACAGCCTAAAAGCCAACCAGCTCAATTATATTTTTACAATTATTTTATATGACATTTAATTTAACTCCGTAGTGTCATGTACGCACCCTGTATTTTATCTTGTTTTGTTGTGCACTAAATATAATCGGTGTTAGATTGAAAGGTGCGACATGTTGACAGTTTTCGTTCTAGTGTTGATGTCTTTGCATATTATTATATTATCTGTATATTTGGTTCTGAGTTGTACGCGTCATTTTTCAGTCATTAAACAGTTTGGTATTTATCACTTCGTCTTCGGTGTTAAAGTGACGATTACGAGCCAATACAGTGTGAGCTGTATGTTATATGGGGGCAATCGTCCAAAAGGATCTGTTGAGTAAGTTTGATTTGTAGAAAAGGAAACTGCGAATTTTTTCTTTTAAAGACTATAAGTGTATAAGCCTTAATAATGGATACTTCGGTGGCACTGCCCGATGTATATGATAGTTTTGTAGAGGCAAAAGAGGAGGATGCGTCCTATCGGTCACCGCCGGTTTTGTCTGCGGCAAATCAGTCAGTCAACGCTCAAATCGAATTAGCTAGACTGAGAATAAAACAATTGGAGATTGAAGAGAGAATCGAGTTGGCGAGAATGGCGCAACGAAACCAGATGACGCCAACTCAAACCCCTGCGCACTGTAAGCAACAGTTAGACAAGAGTCTACGAAACTTCGCGGAGAGTGAAGATCTGGAAAACTATTTACTGGTTTTTGAAGCCACAGCGGAGAAGAGCAATATACCGAAAGGACGCTGGTCAAGTCAGCTGTTATATAAGCTCACAACGGAATTGCGAGATGTGATGATCGCCCAAGGCATTGCGAATTGTGAAGATTATGACCACGTCAAGGCGCAGTTACTCAAATACGCGGGCTATGTAGAAGAGACTTACAGAAAAAAGTGGGATTCCCTCACTCCTAAAGGGGACAATTTCAGGGAGTTCGCTATGACTTTAAGGAGGACTCTTGAAAGCTGGATGAAAAGTTCTAATACCCCAAAAACATTCGAGGGTCTCAGAGATCTGATGTTTAAAAGTAGGATCTACAAGGAAGTATCACCGGAGGTAGTGATTGATCTCGCACACAAGAAACCCGAATCAGTAGAAGATGCTCTAGACATAATAGATAGTTTCAAGGTTGCTGGTAAAGAAGTTAGGATACATATTGCTGACCGAGGGGTCGGAGAAACTCGTGCCGCCTCAATCTTGTCGGATAACTATAACGCTCCTGTACAGAAAGATTTAGAGCCCAACATTCGGGACAGTAATATACAGAAAGTCCCACGAGAAACCATGGCCACCAGGACAAATAGATTGCAATGCTTTTATTGTAAAAAAGAAGGCCACATGAAGAAAAATTGCAGGAAACTGGAGAAGGCAAACCAGACGACAAAAAAAGTGGTGGCGTTGATGAAAACGCTAGGGAAGGAAGAGAAGTACAGCTCAGAGGATAAAGATACGATTAGGACAAACTCACAAGAGCAGCAGACTAGGAAACTGAATACGGTTGAACTGGGAAATTCATCGTATTGTTGTGCTTGTCAGGAAATTTCCTCGACTGAAAGCACGTTCATAGACAGGGAATCTCCAATAACATTGTCTCGGGGGTTGGAAAACTCGGAGAGGCGTCTGGTTAGTTGGAACCATTGTCCTGTGAACTCTGGACAGAGTTTATTGGCAGTAGGTGTCGAGGGTAAACATCTAGTCGTGCCTGCAGAAGAGTCCTATGAGAAGAGTAAAGACTATCAAGAGAACTCAAGTGATTCGAGACTTACGAACTTTTTGCCGTTCATTTCTGAGGGTACAGTGGCATTACCTGATGACGATGACAACGTTGGTTCTCCCATTAAGATACTGAGAGATACAGGTGCATCCTTATCCGTACTACTCTCAGGTGTCTTGCCTTTGTCGTCAAGGACATATACGGGAAACAGCGTCTTGTTGCAGGGTGTCGAAATGGGAAGCCTCCGAATACCGCTGCATCGTGTGAAGTTAAAGTCTGAATTGGTCACCGGAGAAGTTGTGGTAGGCGTTATGTCGACACTACCATTTGATGGGATTGCCTTGCTAATTGGCAATGATTTAGCAGGTGGTCGGGTGAAACCGGATCCCATTGTGACAGACATACCTGTTGTCGATGATTCGGTAACAGAGGACAATGAACTGTATCCTGTTTGCGCTGTTACTAGAGGTATGCGTCAGAAAGAGACTCGTGAAGAAAAAGTCAGCGCAGAAGAGACTGAAGTGGAAGTAGAGTTGGGAGCTACGTTTTTCCCAAGTCTATTTGAAGAGGAACATAAAGAGACCTCTACGGGAATTTTGTCATCACGTGAAAAGCTGATACGTCTACAGAAGGAAGATGTTGAGGTTACAGCTTTACGTGAGATCGCCGTATCTGATGAAGAGGAGAAAACCTCGGCAGTCTACTATTTTTTCAAGGATGGTGTGCTGATGAGGCATTGGAGACCACCAGAAGCGAATCCGGATGATGACGACTGGAGAGCGGTAATTCAAATCGTCGTGCCGCTAATCTATCGTTCTGATATTCTTCAGCTAGCCCATGACTCGTCTTTTGCTGGTCATTTTGGAGTCAATAAAACGTATCAACGGATACTTCGCTATTTTCACTGGCCTGGTTTGAAACGGGATGTTGCCGCCTATTGCAGGTCATGCAATACATGTCAGTTAGTGGGCAAGCCTAATCAGACGATCCCAGTTGCGCCATTACATCCGATTCCGGTCCTCCATGAACCTTTCAGTCATATCGTCATCGATTGTGTGGGACCCTTACCGAAGACGAAATCGGGTCATCAATATCTGCTGACAATAATGTGTACAGCCACTAGATATCCTGAGGCCATACCACTTCGATCGAATACAGCTGAGAAGATAGCTGATCATTTGATAGAGTTTTTCACCAGATATGGTTTGCCAAAGTCGGTGCAAACCGACCAAGGTAGTAACTTTACCTCTGGTTTATTCCAGAAGGTTCTTGGTAAGCTTAACATTAAACATCAGATGTCGAGTGCGTATCATCCTCAGTCTCAAGGTGCTTTGGAACGTTTTCACCAGACACTGAAGACAATGTTACGAAAGTACTGCATGGATCATCAGAAAGAATGGGACAAGGGGGTACCGTTGATGTTGTTTGCTATTAGGGAGGCAGTACAGGAATCCACGGGATTCAGTCCTTTTGAACTTGTTTTCGGACATACTGTAAGAGGTCCTCTAAAACTTTTGCAGGAAGAATGGATGTCAATCAGCAGCATTGAAACTCCGATATCTTTTTTTATTGAAATTTAGGTCCAAATTACATGATGTATTTGAAATTGTTAAAGAAAATATGAATCAAGCCCAAACTCGAATGAAGTTTTGGTACGATAGGAAAGCAAGAAATAGGGTTTTTGCTCCAGGGGATAGGGTTTTAATATTCCTACCTGTTACTGGACAGCCATTGGCAGCAAAGTATTTTGGGCCGTATGAGATTGAATCACGTATCAGTGAGGTGAATTATTTGGTTAGAACCCCTGACCGAAGAAAGAAGAAACAGGTGTGTCATATTAATATGATAAAACCGTATGTTAGTCGAGAGAATGGACTCAAACAGACTGTTTCCCCAATGACTGTAACTCCCATTGTGGTTATTGATAAGGAAGATTTGGACAGCAAGGATCCTACTGAGGGAAAATTTACTGGTTGTAAGTTAAAAAACTCCACGGTTTTGGAAAAATTAGATGAGAAGTTGGGGCATTTGACAAGGACAGAGCAACAAAACATGAAAGATGTTATTAGTGAGTTCCCAAATTTGTTTAAGGATACTCCGGGTAAAACAGGGCTCATAGAACATGATATAGAACTAGAAGATCCAACTCCGATTAAGCAACATCCTTACAGAGTAAATCCCATTTATCTGGCTTTGCAAAGGAAAGAGTTAGATTATATGTTGAATCATGGAATAATTGAACATAGTTTGAGTCCGTGGAGTTCTCCGTGTGTTTTGGTCCCTAAGGCCAATAACACTGTACGTTTCTGTACAGACTTCCGTAGAGTAAATGCCGTGACCAAAACTGACTCATATCCGATTCCTAGAATATCAGACCTTATAGATAGAATAGGAGACGCATGTTTTGTGACAAAAATCGACCTACTGTCAGGTTATTGGCAGGTACCTTTGACTCCAAGGGCACAGGAGATATCTGCTTTTGTGACCCCTGATGGATTGTTTAAATATAAGGTGATGCCGTTCGGGTTAAAAAACGCTCCTGCAACTTTTCAGAGATTGATAAATTGTATCATCCAGGACGTACCAGGGTGTAATGCCTATCTGGATGACATAGTCATTTATAGCAATGATTTTGATACCCATATAGAGCAGATAAGAATGTTATTTAAAAAACTGGATCAGGCGAGGCTAACAATAAATCTAGGGAAATGCGAGTTTGGCCATGCCACGATTGAGTACTTAGGGCATATTGTGGGAGGGGGGAAAGTAAAACCTGTAGATGAAAAGGTAGAAGCTATCAAAAAGATTCCTCAACCCGTTAATAGAAAGAACATACGTAGTTTTTTGGGAATGGTAGGTTTCTATAGGAAATTTTGCCATAATTTTTCCACTATAGCTAGTCCATTGACGGATCTTTTGAGGAAAAACTCTCGGTTTATGTGGACCTCTGAATGCAACGAAGCGTTTGAACAGTTAAAGCTTATTCTGTCCCACTCCCCAGTGCTGATTACTCCAAATTTCACTAATCCATTCTGTGTGTATGTAGACGCCAGTGAAATCGGGATGGGAGCGGTTTTGTTTCAAAAGAAAGATGACATAAATCATCCAGTATGTTACTACTCCAAGAAATTTAGTAAGTGTGAAAAAAGGTATAGTACCATAGAGAAAGAATTATTGGGGTTAATATATGCATTAAAACATTTTGAATTTTATATTGGTGGATCCCCACATACCATTCTGGTATATTCAGATCACAATCCACTGACATTTCTAACTAAAATGAATAATAAAAATCAGCGACTGATGAGATGGGGGTTATACTTACAATCAGTTAACATTGAAATAAGGCATGTGTCAGGCAAGGCGAATATTTTTGCTGATTTATTATCGCGTAGTTAGAGTATTGTTTCAAGTTTCATCGAACTATGTTAAAAGAGCCTGGGTGGTGTGTTTTAGCCCAATGACTCATATTTTTTTTAAATTTTGATAATGTATTAAATTGTTTTAGTTTGTTATCGAGAGGAATGGATGTGATTTCTCAATAATTATAATGTTTTAGAAATTTTGACAATGTATTAAGTGGTTTTAGTTTATTATGTAGGGAAAGAATGTGTTTTCTCTTAAAAATTCGCCGTTTTGGTTTAAAGGGCGAATTGTTAAGTTTAGGAGGGGGGGAGGTGTCATGTACGCACCCTGTATTTTATCTTGTTTTGTTGTGCACTAAATATAATCGGTGTTAGATTGAAAGGTGCGACATGTTGACAGTTTTCGTTCTAGTGTTGATGTCTTTGCATATTATTATATTATCTGTATATTTGGTTCTGAGTTGTACGCGTCATTTTTCAGTCATTAAACAGTTTGGTATTTATCACTTCGTCTTCGGTGTTAAAGTGACGATTACGAGCCAATACAGTGTGAGCTGTATGTTATAGTAGCAAGACCAAGACCAAAATCAAAATAGATTATTTAAGAAGAAAATACTTAAAGAGTATTATATTTAATACAAATTTACGTGTTTGTGATTGTCAATCCTTTTTATTTACATTTATATTTCAAATGCAATATTTTATTACAAAACTTTCACGTATATTGTAACTATTGCCTAAACTCTAAGCATTATCATTTTTTACTGAAGATGAGGATCTAACACCGCAAATGTTATTAATATTTAGATCTCAGTTTAACTGAGATGTCTTATCGTTTGTTTAATACTTTCTATTTTGAGGATAACACAATACCGTTGAGAAGAATAGATGCGTTGTAATCATTCAAACTGTGTAGTTCATTTCATGTTTGAAAATATACATATATAGTCATATAATACTTATATAATTTTCAAATATTATTGAAAGTTTGATCATTTCAAAGTTATAAATTGTAAGCCATTTATTGTTTTATAAAAGAAAAAAAAACATATTAAAAATATTAGCTCAAATGAAACGGGTTACTTATCTCCCTTTAATTAAAAACCGTGTCCACCTTTGATTTAATACTTACTTACTTACTTACTGCCCGTAACGCCGTGGGCGCATAGGACAGCAACAAAGTCCTTCCATCTTTCTCTGTCACGTGTGGCAATTCCAATCGTACCCCAGGAGTGACCAAATTCTTCTAATTCCTGCTCCACTGTTCTGCGCCAGGTTACTTTTGGCCGACCTCTCTTTCTTTTCCCTTCTGGAGTCCAGTGTAGGGCTGTCTTGCAGATGTTCCCTTCCTCTCTTCTCAATACATGGCCAATCCATCGCCAACGTCTTTTCATTATGATTGTGCCCATGTCTTCGTGGTTGGATCGGGACATTAATTCTTCGTTGGTTATTTTCTTTGGCCAAAATATTTTCAAAATCTTCCTGAGGTTTTTCGTGTGGAAAGTTGAAAGCCTCACAAGGTCCTGTTGTGTCATGCGCCAACATTCTGCACCATATAGAAGGACAGGAAGCACACAGCTGTTATATAGTTTTATTTTCGTTCTGGTACTATATGTACAGGATTTCCAGATGTTGGTCATGTTATAAAATGCAATTCTTGCTTTGTTCAGTCTGTTCTGAATATCTTCTTTGCTTCCTCCATCTGGTGTGAGTGAGCTTCCTAGGTATGTGAATTTTTCTGAGTTAGGAAGATCTTTATTGTCAACTTTGACTGGAATGATAGTAGTGGTATTTAGCACCAGATTTCTTTTGATTTATTTTGAGTCCAACTTGAGAACTAAAATTATTTAGTCTGTCTGTTTTGGCTTGCATTTGCTGATAGGTGTGAGACAAAAGTGCAAGGTCATCAGCATAGTCTAAATCCTCGAGTGTTGATAACAAAGTCCATCTGATGCCATTGTTTCTCACTTCTATTGTGTTTTTCATCACCCAGTCAATTAGTATGTTAAACAGTAATGCGGACATCACGCATCCCTGTCTCACCCCTGTCCTCACTTCGAACCAAATGTTGCTACCTTTCATGCAGCAGCTGTAGTTGCTGTAAAAGCTTTTGATCAGCTGTACCATGTGAGCAGGTATTCCATATGCTCTCAGAATGCGCCACAGACTGTCTTGGTGAACACTGTCGAATGCCTTTTCAAAATCAATGAAGTTGATATAAAGTTGTCGTTGCCATTCTGTACATTGTTCTATGATGTTTCGTAGAGCAAAAATCTGTTCTGTGCAGTTCCTCCCTTTTCTAAAACCTGCTTGCTCTTTTCTAAGAATGATGTCGACAGCTTCGTAAAGTCTCCCGATGATCACCTTGGCCAGTACTTTGCTTGGGATTGACAGAAGCGTTTGATTTAATAGTTAATGCCAAAAACGTTATGTTTTGTAATATAACAAATATTACTGACTCATTATTATTTCTTTATATAAATTCAACAGTATGGTATCCAATTTAAGATTTAATTATTCAATGATTAAAATAATTTACTTTAAACAGTTGTAAATAAACATTTCCTGCATTTATTGTTTGTCCATTTGAGTTTATATTTTAAACATTAATAATTACAGAAATTGCATAATATAAAGCTAATAAATAAGTCTCTTATATTTATTAAATTAATTATAAAAATAATTTTATTTTAAAATTGCTTTTATTTATGTTTAATTCAAGAAGATGAGCATAAAAACTCGTTTAAATGTGATTAGTCTGTATCAATTAATGAGCGCCTTGTCTTGAATGCAGTTTGCTAAGTGTATAATGTCAGATACATATTTAGTCACTTCAGAGTGGTCAAGTGTAAGTGACCTCTTTGTATGCTCAAAACAGCTTTATGTGCGATAAAATCTGTTCACACGTGTAATTTGAACCAAAAGCTGAAAATAAAATAGATAATGCTTAGCAGTTGAGAATAGCACTTTCCTAAGCAGCTTCATTCCAGTTTTTTTCCGCAAATGGGCACATTTGGATGCCCATTTTGTAAATGTTTAAACTTCAACTTGCTGCATTTCAAAATCGTCAATATCCCTCCACTTTAAAAAGATTTACATCTAAGAATGTTGTAGTAATATCAAACCAGTTAGGCTTGACGTGGTATGAAAAAATGAGTCAATCAATTTGAAAGTCTTGCCTTTAATTAGAAACATCCGCTTCGAGTGCTTCGAAGTACTTCTGAAAAAAACAACACTATCTATCTTAATATATGTCTTAATATAGGGATGTACACGTAGTTAAATGTTTTAATTTGATTTCACGGCAAGATATGTCCAGTTTCAATGCAAATCCATTCCAGTGGTAAATGCAAGTTCAACTCACTGAAATGTGTCGCTATCTCGTTCAGAAACATCGACTTCAACAGTCAGTTTTCTTCATTCAGAACCAGAAAACATGTGGGGGCTTTTATCAATAGAAAAACCCTCTTAGAAGTTTCTCGCGTGCCATTGAAATCGCTCTGCGTGCCAAGTTTGGCACGCGTGTCTTAGGTTGCCGACTCCTGATCTAGCCAACTCTTTTCCATTTTTGCTTTAGACCAGGTACCGGATTAGGACCCGGCATTCGAGTAAGTTTTCTTTTAATAACTTTGTCTTTAGAGACAAAAAATATATTAACATAAGTCTTATAGATACTACTAATTATGGCCGATATATAAAATATATGATTTTTTAATTTAATTGTTTAGAAATCACCACCTGCATAACTACAAATGACTCATTTATATAGAGCTATTTATATCAGTTAGTCTTCGAATGCGCTTTACAGTGACCATATGTTAGTAAAATAAATCGAAAAATTGTGTTTTTAGTTTTGCTTTAAAAGTGTCAATAGTGTCCGTTTGTTTAATTGTGTTCGGAAGTTCATTTCACCACAGAGGTGTTACGACGCTGTAGGAGCGAGCTGCAAATGTGTATTTTTTACTTTTGGTACCTTGAGTTGTAGATGGATTTTATCTGAACGCAATCATGTTTTCTCTGATGTGTGTAGCTCAACCCAGGGGATCTGATGTACTGAGGAGATTGACAATCAAGACTTTTACAGAGCATAGTCAGATCTTTGAATTTTATCCTAAGTGTTATAGGTAGACATTACAAATATAACAATATAATATAAAAATGAATTACATTAATTTGGTTCTAGATCTAAATAAGATAAGATGAGATTTCTTTATTGATCCAAATAAATAAAATTTGACTTAATTGAGCCCAAGTCAAAAGGTGCTCTTTCAAGGGAAAAAATTTCATATTCACAGAGAGGTGTAAAAATGCCCTAAAGTATTGTCAGAACCTTCCTACACAAAATTTGAATAGTAAGAAGATAAGTTATACACCGGAAAAGACACAGTGACGACACAGATCTTGGTGTCACTTAGGACAAATGACAACAAAAAATTGACTTCAGAAAAAATACTAATTCTTTATGGATTTCTTCAAGAATTTAACACACATTTCTCCATAGCCTATATTTATGATATTCAAGAGTATTACAAGCATAGGAGTTGCAAAAGAGGGGGTTTAGGAGCATAAACTTCACTCACTTGAAATGACAACAACTGTACTAAGCAACACTATTTTTTTTAAACCCTTGTAAAAACATTATCCCTGCATCAATTTGAGCAAACTTTGTGGCAAATAGTTATTTAAGGGCTTCCTGTATTCTCCAAATGAGTTTGAGATACATATAAAGCTCCTAGGTTATTGAAATAAAGTCTAGAAAAATTGCATGTAATTAGTCACTTAGAGTCACCGGCAAAAAACCGTAACATTCTCATCAAAAATGCGTTTTGAGGTATATTTTAATCAACCTAGGGTGTGCCATAATGAGCCAAAAAGCCTGTTTCATCATATTCGAGAAAATATTTGAATAGGTTTGTAGCCTCTACATTGTGTCAATAAATGTACATCACGAAATAGGTCTACTTTCAGAGACAATAATTTAAACATAATTTTAATTCCGTTAGAGCTTAAAATTCAACGTAGTGTTCACAAAGCCCTTCGGCGGCGTAGAAAGATTTTATTTGAGAAAATTGAGACTGGGTTCAAGGACGGTCAAAATTGTTGGATAAAAAACTTGAAGACGGAATTGGCGATTACGATTACTGCATTTTTGTATTGTTGGCTTAATGGAAGGTGTAATCAAACTTTTAGAATTGTAATTTTTGTAGAATTTTCACTTTAGAACGTTGTATGGCTTTCTATGGCATTCTATGACATTCTATGGCATTCTGTGGCATTCTGTGACATTCTATAGCATTCTAATCCGACAATAAACATTTGATCGATATCTCTCTCTATTGTCCATTTTATTTTTAGATTACAGGATATTGTATTTGATTGTATGCCTTGTTATTACTTTCAACCCATATTTTTACATTATGTTGTTTTTAAAGTCTTGGGCAGAAATCGATAGATAGACTACATTCATTTCCTTATTTTATCTGTTGTCAGAGGCGTAGTCATTAGTAGCTAAGGTAGGGCAGTGGAATTCATATGACCCCGGGCGCCAAGCTAAGGCGGCTCCGAAATGAGGCTTACACCTATACATAAAAAATAAATGAGTTTTAAACTGGAAGAGGAAAGAGGGCGTCATATATATTATATAGTTCGGCCCTGGGCGCAATATTTCCTAGCTACGTCTCTGTATTTTTTGTGTTTTGTTGGTGTTTTCGACATAGATCTAGTTGTGCAATAACACATATAAAGATTTACGTAGGACATTTTCAGAAAATTGTTGCCAGAAACATCCTGAGAAAATAAAAGGGATTTTGTAAAAATAAAAACGGGAGGGGGCGAGGCCCAATGGTGTCAATCATTGCAATAACCTGAGTGTCTGATTAACTGTGGTAAATAGGATACTGATACATGGAGTGAGATAGTGTTCAATTGTGACACCGAAAGGACTATTTCTATTAAACGAATTCGTCTTTTTCTCTAAAACAGAATAGTTGTGCAGTTATTTCTCTGTATGTGCATCCTGGGTAAGTAAAGACAACTCTGTCTGCGTCCATTAAATATAAATATCGTGCCACAACTCCGACAAAACCCAAGATACAAGTTTTGACATCATATCCACTAGATCAGGGGTCGGGAACCTTTTTGTTTGAGAGAGCCATGGACACCACATATTTTGAAAAGTAATTCTGTGAAAGCCATACATTATGTTCAAAACTAAAAATTCTTGTAAATGTGTGCATTTTGTGTAATTTCAGCAATAAAAGTACAATAATTATGTCTCTGAATTCTTTTTAATAACATTGTTATGTTGTTGCTAATCAATAATTAGTATTTCTTATCATTAATGCGACTTCTGACTTCTGTAGATCAAAGGAGTCTAAAGAAACATTTTTTTAAATAATCGAACATATATCTGCGAGCCAGATGCAGCCATCAATAGAGCCACATCTGGCTCGCGAGCCATATGTTCCCGACCCCTGCACTAGATAGACAAGTTAGTCTTGGGTGGGCATAGAGTGTCCGTAGTGGGAGTTTCCACACTCCGGGGCACGCATGCTCCGAAAGGGACGCACATGGTCTTGTGCATCTTAATGGCCACACAATCCCCTCACCAAACATTGCGTGTGCCATAGCCTTAACTAGTGCATCACACACTGCATTAGACAATTCTACATGCTATCATATAGTTATTTAGTTCATGAGAGGAAAATATATTCACATTGATTTATATTCATTGCCATTTTTTAAGCGTGTCTGAAAATTGTTCCATTTTTCTTATTAGCAATAAATTATGTTCTTTTTTTTAAACGAAATACACATTTTTTTATGGCCTTTTTAGAAGAAGAATGTCCTTGGAAAGTTCCAATACGGTTTAAGAAAAATGTAGGCATAAGCTGCGTTTTAAGAAATCTGTAGGCATAAGTCTGCTTGTCATATTTGCATGCGGGTTTCTTGCTGGTTTTCTTTTTTTTAGAATTTATAGACTTTATTTGTTTGTTATATCTACACAATATCTCTAGCGCAGCTGGTTTTGTATTTCAAATTCGCATATTCTTGTGAAATCCCAAATTGTGTGATTTTATCATTTTTTATTTTTCCGATAGCCATTTTATGTAAATGTAAGAAAAATGCAAAAGAATCCAGGATTTAAAAATAGGATTCTTGTATTCCGGAATCGTTCCGTTTCTGTTGCTGCTAATTTTATATTCCGATTTTTCTGTTGTTGGTTTTTTTTTGTGTGTTGGTTCCGCCAGCTTAACTGTGCACTCCCCAGGCTGGTCAAATCTGTATACAGCCGGTGATTCGCTCTCTGTAGCCGCGTGCTAAGTCCGTGCACATCTCGCTCCGTTAGAGAAAGAAAAATATCATAGATCTAAAGCTCCGCTAAAGGAATTTTAATAAACACAAGAATAGCCTTAGTGTAGATATACATACATATTAAATACAAGTATAGCCTTAGTGTACATATACATACATATTAAACACAAGTATAGCTTAGTGTAGATATACAAGCGTATTAATCACAAGTATAGACATAGTTTAGATATACATACATACTAAACACAAGTATAGCCTTAGTATACATATTAAACACAAGTATAGCCTTAGTATAGATATACATACATATTAAACACAAGTATAGCCTTAGTGTAGATATACATACATATTAAACACAAGTATAGCCTTAGTATAGATATACATACATATTAAACACAAGTTTAGCCTTAGCTTAGATATACATCTATATTAAACACAAAAAAGCTTTAATTTTCATGTGGTCGAAACAAACAAAAACATGGCGTAGACCTTGGCCACCGTTTGATAATAATGTGCCATAATAGGATTTCTAATTCATTCAGCGTGCCAACAGCATAAAAGCCAACCTGCGCCACCAATTAATCTCTTTTAGACGAGACGTGAATAGCCTTTTTGTGGGTTTTCCGCGTACCATTAAAAAATCGCTCCGCGCGCCAAACATGGCACGCGTACCGTAGGTTTCCGACCCCTAGGTGTAAACAAGACGATGCGATTATATGTTTTCTTTATCGGGCAACGATTAATCTTTTTCCGTCAAATGTCAAATATCCATGAAATTTTTTTACATTCAAATGTCAAATATCATTTTACTTTCCTGGGCGAAATGCCAACAAAAAAAAAAAAATCCATTCCTTGTAAGTTTTTGTTTGTGTTTTTGTTGTTTTGCGTTCAAAATCCAAAGGATGAAATGTGTCATTCATTTTGAAATTCAATAATCTCAATCTGTCTTTGACCAATCTAGCATAAGCTGGCCCGTCCAAACGACCAATACAAGTATTACATTTTATTGCAAATAGCAGGTAAGTTTAAAAAAAAATATGTGCCAGATTTAAAATATTCTGTGAAAGGTTAAGTTCGCTTGACAGATTGTATTGCCAGGACTTTGCAGGTTTAACCTGTTTCCGTTGGTCTATATGCACAGGAAGCAGTAGTGTTGTCTTATAAGAATACCATTGTCTTATAAGAACACCATTGTCTTATAATAACACCATTGTCTTTTAAGAAAACCATTGTCTTATTTATAATAATACCATTGTTGTATAAAAATACAGTTGTCTTATAAGAATACCATTGTCTTATAAGAACACTATTATCTGATAAGAATACCATTGTCTTATAAGAACACTATTGTCTTATAAGAATACCATTGTCTTATAAGAACACCGTTGTCTTATATTAACACCATTGTCTTTTAAGAAAACCATTGTCTTATAATAATACCATTGTTGTATAAAAATACCATTGTCTTATAATAAAACCATTGTCTTATAACAAAACTGTTGTCTTATATTAAAGAGTACGGTCGTCCTACAAGAATACTATTTTCTTCGTTACTATATAATTCTTATTAGAATGATATCTTAGTTTGCGACAGTGAGTGTAATGAATTTGACAATGCCGACAAGTTCTAAAAATAGACGGGAGGATTCAGTGGCTCGTTGAGGTCACGTGATAACAAGAGTACTAATTACTGATGCCTGCGTGGCCACCTCGCGAGTTGGCGTGCCATGCATTTCCAGCCCGCTCCAGCACGCTCCGGTTAGTCTCGCGTCACATTGAATTTGAACTCGAGTGCCATCTTCGTCGGCAGACTCGCCTTGATCTGTGACCTTTCCTTGAACCGCTGGGTCATTAGCGGCCCCTGGTGATCCATCTGTTCTGAATTCCAGTACGGCGATTGTCTCCGTATTGTTTAAAGTGGGGATGGTGCGCCGTTTATATCCATACTATGCCAGATACCATAAGGTCTCTATTTCTATAGCGCTTCGGACGCTAAACAGTGCGACATCCCTCTTCATACTTTTAAGGATACCAGTACAGACCTTCATCCGGATACGAATGCGCCATCCATATCCCAGTATGGTGCCGTTGTTTTGGCGCGACCGATTAGGCACCGTTTTTTGTGTGTGTGTGTGGCTTTGGACGTTTAGGCACTGGACGTTTAGGCACCGAAAATTTTCAGTGTCTTTTGAGTGGTGGTCTTTGCTTTTGTCATGGTATTTATCAACTTTTAGAGAATTAAATAGAGACTAATACGTCCGAAAAAGATACTACAATGTAATAAATAAGTCTGTAGGTCTTCATTATAAAACTCTTTGCGACCACACTGTTCAAATTTATGATTATAAATTAGTTCGGAGTAAGCAAAGCCAGCAGGATTGAAAAAAATTAAATAAAATGGTAAATGAATTAAAAGCGTGGCTTAGATATTCTAACATACATCATGATTCTTGAACTGACATAACAGAACATACATCATGATTCTTGAACTGACATAACAGAACATACATCATGATTCTTGAACTGACATAACAGAACATACATCATGATTCTTGAACTGACATTACAGAACATACATCATGATTCTTGAACTGACATAACAGAACATACATCATGATTCTTGAACTGACATAACAGAACATACATCATGATTCTTGAACTGACATAACAGAACATACATCATGATTCTTGAACTGACATAACAGAACATACATCATGATTCTTGAACTGACATAACAGAACATACATCATGATTCTTGAACTGACATAACAGAACATACATCATGATTCTTGAACTGACATAACAGAACATACATCATGATTCTTGAACTGACATAACAGAACATACATCATGATTCTTGAACTGACATAACAGAACATATATCATGATTCTTGAACTGACAGAACAGAACATATATCAACATTACATGATTTAAATACTGAATTTGTTTTAACTTACAGCAAAATTTGAGTTAAAATGTGGTGTGGTCAGTGTGGTCAGTGTGGTCAGCTAACTAAAGAATGTTGCACACAGAGATACTTTATTAGGTGAACGTTATCTTCAAGCAAGCATTCTCAGCTGAAGACAACATAGTTTAAGACATTAAGATAAGAATGATTTATACAAATATTGTAATCTATTGTAATGGATTGTAATCCATTGTAATCCATTGTAATCTATTAAAATCTATTATAATCAATTGTAATCTATTGCAATATATTATAATATATTGCAATCTATTGTAATTTTTTATAATCTATTGTAATCTATTGTCATATATTGTATCTATTGTAATCTATTATAAGCTATTGTAATATATTATAATATATTGTAATCTATTGTATATATTGTAATCTTTTATAATCTATTGTATTTTATAGTAATATATTATAATCTATTGTAATCTATTGTAATGTATTGTAATCTATTTTAATCTATTGTAATCTATAGTAATATATTGCAATGTTTTGTAATCTATTTTAATCGGTTGTAACCTATTGTAATATATTATAATTTATTGTAATCTTTTGTATCTATTGTATCTATTTTAATCTATTAGAATCTATTGTAATCTATTGTAATCTATTTAGCACTTATCAAAGTATTATTATAGTCTACTAGATTTTCGTTACTTTCCTCAGGATCTACATAAGTAGGCCAATTAATACTATTTTTATCACTTGAATTCCAAGTTTGTAAATATTAAAAAAGTTTTCGTTTACATCTTTAAAATGGCAAATGTTCTACTGAAATTTCGTATGAAGAAACATCAATTAACAAGTCTTAAGTATTATGCGTGCATAAAGGTTGAACGTGTGCAACATTTCCGGTCCCATTTGCTTCAAGACATGTCTGTGTGCTGCGTTACTGGTTGTACGAAAAGAGGTAGGGATTAAATTCTATTTCATTTCCAAAAGATGTTGCCAAAAGGCAACGATGGATTGTGCATGTTGGGTTTGAAGAATCACCTATTTATAATCCCAAACTGATTGCTTGATGCAAAAAGTAATTGTTTTTATGAATCTACGCATTGTGTTTATTGATAACCAAGAAATGCAACTCTTGACTAATTTATTTGATAAACAAAGCTAAATTTAACTTAACGCGACTATCACTTTGAGTATTAATTATCGCCTACTTAATTTGTATCTACGTTGTTCCATATACAAGTACTTTGTATCTACATTGTTCCATAGATCAGTTTTTTTATCTACATTGTTCCATAGACCATTACTTTGTATCTATACTTTGTATCTACATTGTTCCATAGACCAGTACGGACGGCATTCATTACCATATTGTTCCGGACAGTAGTTACTCCTGCCCAACTGTCATCGAGACGGCGCTGCGTAAATCAACGCTAATACTTTCGCGTGCCCGGCACCCATTGGACCTTAGAAGATAAAACTGACATGGATTCCGTTTTATTACACCCCACCGCCCCCACCCACTCCTCCCCGCCCCACCAAATCACAACCACGTTCCTCCCAGACTTCATTGTCTTTATATATTTTTTTTACTGGTCATGGCAGATTTCTCCCAGACTGTCCCCTCCCCTCCCCTTCTCTCGCCCCGTTCCCCCATCCCAGCCAAATCCTCCCACTGGGCTGTTAGCCCGTATTGTGTGTCTGGTTTATTGCCGGTACTCGCAAATTAAGATTTGTGTCTGGATGAAAAATAATACCGCCGTCCCTTTGATGGTTTACATCACGTGATGAAATTTATTTCTGAGGCCGCCTTGAACCTTAAGCCACGCACAGTAGACATACAATTGGTTTAGATCTAGAATCTATAATGGAACACAATTACACTCAATCAAAATACATATAAATGTGATATATAGTAAAAACAATCACACACAATCAAAATACATAAAACTGTTTAAAAGTAAATATTTTTTACACACAATCAGAACATTAAATAATGTTTCTATTTAAATAAAACCCAAACATTATAGGGCCTCTATTTGTTACAGTTCATAGTTCAATGTAATATTTAGCCACGCATAAGAAACCCGAATTGAGTTTAAACAATACACTGACTTTCAAATCGAATTTATCTTCCTAATCACTGTTCACAATGATATTAGGTTACGTAGGTTAAAGTTCATGTAAGTGCACAGAAGTTATCTCACAAAACCCACAATAGCGTGAATTGTTTGGGCAAATAACTTAGTCACAGTTTTCAAGCGGTGGGTTCAAAAAGTTATCGTGGCAAATACTACAAACATAAACACGTTATAATGTCATTGTTTCGTTTCGAACACACTTACACAGACACAAGTATACGAGCACACACACACACAAGCACTATTGAACACTCGTTTAGCCCTCGCTTATTGTCTTACAATAAAAAAAGAAATGTACAATAAGCGTTCCACAGTCCCACCTTGTTGGAGAAACATCTCCTGTTGGACTTCCAACTGTTGAGTCACGTGTTAATGTAATACTTTTGTCTGTGGATTGCATTAAAGACAGACATTTTCCTCGGTACATAAACAGACTTTTGCTTTTTCTTCTTGTTGTTTTGTTTACACAGCTAGAAGAAACTAATAGTGTTTATGACAGACTTACCAACGTTATGTTTTTCCCTTTTTTTTCTGCTTTTTGTTTTTCTTTTTTTTTGGTTATAAACATTGTGTTCAAAGCACACGCATGAGGGGGGTGGGGGCTTGTCCTTTGGTTGCTGGCGAACTGGCGCAATGAGCATCTCCTCAACGCCCCCCAGAGGGAAGAAGTCGATAACAACCCGTTTTGGAACCCATGCAATAGAGTCAACAGGGGTCGGCAAACTTTTGATAATAGTGTGCCAAAAAAGGATTTCTAATTCATTCAGCGTGCCAACAGCCTAAAAGTCAACCTGCGTCAATTACTCGTAAAAGATAATTTAAAAGCTTCTTTAAAGGTCTTCCGCGTGCCATTGAAAATCGCCCAGTCTGGCACGCGTGCCATAGGTTGCCAACCCTTACACTAGATATACGACACCGAGTGATTTTGAAGAATTATTAAACGTACCTCGACCTCTGATCTATTGAATACGTAAATATTGGAAGTTATGGTCTGTATTACATTCACTATTTCTTTATTTGGACTACAATGGCGCCTCAAGCACATTTTATAGCGTCCCAATCAACTTACCGCCCCAGTAGCCGACTTTGCCTTGAGTATATATTGCTCTAACAGAGTTGACTAAATCCATGGGCCACACCGATAGGCGTAGTCCCCTCCACCCCTGAGGCTACCCATCCCCATTAATTATTGTAGAAACCTCACTTTGTGTTTTCTTTATTTTAAAATAAAATATGTTTTCTTCCTTTTTGTTGCAACAAATGTAAATACTTCTAAAAGCAGATAAATAGAGCTAACAGATGGCTACATATTGTTAACATTTTAACTTTTGAGAATTTGATACAATTTTATTGTATCAACATTTAAAAGATAAATTATGCACCTGTTTAAAATCACATTGCACCTAAACCTACACTCTTTGCCCCAAACCCATTCTTACATTATTTGTCCCATACGGCGTTGCTTTGGTTGCCGCCATATTCACCTTTTCCATATCTTGTTATCCTGGTAACGCTAGGCGGATTGTGTAGCCAGCACAATGCTCGCCGACGCTTCATAAGTACGTATCAGACTCATGCATGCACTCAGATCCCAGGGTAAAGGTTCCGGGTCAGCTCTTGTTTAAACCTTGCGATACTCAGAAGGGTAAAAGAAGGTAATCGATTACCTTATGTCCTTATTGACTTAGCAATACCTAGACTGTGAACATTACTAGAATATCTGCTTATCTGTGAATATTACTAGGATATCTGCTTAGCTGTGAATATCACTAGGATATCTGCTTATCTGTGAATATTACCAGAATATCTGCTTATCTGTGAACATTACCAGAATAACTGCTTATCTGTGAACATTACCAGAATATCTGCTTGTCTGTGAACATTACCAGAATATCTGCTTATCTATGAACATTATTAGAATATCTGTTTATGCTTATCTGTGTGCTTTGTTTTCGTGTGTGTTTGTGTGAGTGTGTTTTAGTGAGTGTGTTTGTGTGAGTGTGTTTTAGTGTGTGTTTGTGTGAGTGTGTTTTAGTGTGTGTTTGTGTGAGTGTGTTTGTGTGAGTGTGTTTGAGTGAGTGTGTTTGTGTTAGTGTGTTTGAGTGAGTGTGTTTGAGTGAGTGTGTTTGTGTAAGTGTGTTTTAGTGTTTGTTTGTGTGAGTGTGTTTGAGTGAGTCTGTTTGAGTGAGTGTGTTTGTGTGAGTGTGTTTGTGTGAGTATGTTTGTGTGAGTATGTTTGTGTGAGTATGTTTGAGTGAGTGTGTTTTAGTGTGTGTATGTGTGAGTGTGTTTTAGTGTTTGTTTGTGTGAGTGTGTTTGTATGAGTGTGTTTGTGTGAGTATGTTTGAGTGAGTGTGTATTAGTGTGTGTTTGAGTGAGTGTGTTTGGGTAAGTATGTTTGTGTGAGTGTGTTTGTGTGAGTGTGTTTGTGTTTGTGTGAGTATGTTTGTGTGAGTGTGTTTTAGTGTGTGTTTGAGTGAGTGTGTTTGTGTGAGTATGTTTGTGTGTGTTTGTGTGAGTGTGTTTGAGTGAGTGTGTTTGTGTGAGTGTGTTTTAGTGAGTGTGTTTGAGTGAGTGTGTTTGTGTGAGTGTGTTTGTGTGAGTATGTTTGTGTGAGTATGTTTGAGTGAGTGTGTTTTAGTGTGTGTTTGAGTGAGTGTGTTTGTGTGAGTGTGTTTGAGTGAGTATGTTTGTGTGAGTGTGTTTTAGTGTGTGTTTGTGTGAGTGTGTTTGTGTGAGTGTGTTTGAGTGAGTATGTTTGTGTGAGTGTGTTTTAGTGAGTGTGTTTGTGTGAGTGTATTTGTGTGAGTGTGTTTGAGTGATTGTGTTTGTGTGAGTGTGTTTGTGTGAGTGTGTTTGAGTGAGTGTGTTTGTGTGAGTGTGTTTTAGTGTGTGTTTGTGTGAGTATGTTTCAGTGAGTGTGTTTTAGTGTGTGTTTGAGTGAGTGTGTTTGTGTAATTATGTTTGTGTGAGTGTGTTTGTGTGCGTGTGTTTGTGTGAGTGTGTTTGTGTGAGTATGTTTGTGTGAGTATGTTTTAGTGTGTGTTTGTGTGAGTGTGTTTGTGTGAGTGTGTTTGTGTGAGTATGTTTGTGTGAGTGTGTTTTAGTGTGTGTTTGAGTGAGTGTGTTTGTGTGAGTATGTTTGTGTGAGTGGGTTTTATTGTGTGTTTGTGTGAGTGTGTTTGTGTGAGTGTGTTTGAGTGAGTATGTTTGTGTGAGTGTGTTTTAGTGAGTGTGTTTGTGTGAGTGTGTTTGTGTTTGTGTGTTTTAGTGTGTGTTTGTGTGAGTGTGTTTGAGTGAGTGTGTTTGTGTGAGTGTGTTTGAGTGAGTGTGTTTGTGTGAGTGTGTTTGTGTGAGTGTGTTTTAGAATCTGTTTGTGTGAGTGTGTTTGTGTTAGTGTGTTTTAGTGTGTGTTTGTGTGAGTGTGTTTGTGTGAGTGTGTTTGAGTGAGTGTGTTTGTGTGAGTGTCTTTGAGTGAGTGTGTTTGTGTGAGTGTGTTTTAGTGATTGTGTTTGTGTTAGTGTGTTTTAGTGTGTGTTTGAGTGAGTGTGTTTGTTTGAGTGTGTTTGTGTGAGTATGTTTGTGTGAGTGTGTTTTAGTGTGTGTTTGAGTGAGTTTGTTTGTGTGAGTGTGTTTGAGTGAGTGCGTTTGTGTCAGTGTGTTTATGTGAGTATGTTTGAGTGAGTGTGTTTTAGTGTGTGTTTGAGTGAGTGTGTTTGTGTGAGTGTGTTTGAGTGAGTATGTTTGTGTGAGTGTGTTTTAGTGTGTGTTTGTGTGAGTGTGTTTGTGTGAGTGTGTTTGAGTGAGTATGTTTGTGTGAGTGTGTTTTAGTGAGTGTGTTTGTGTGAGTGTATTTGTGTGAGTGTGTTTGAGTGATTGTGTTTGTGTGAGTGTGTTTGTGTGAGTGTGTTTGAGTGAGTGTGTTTGTGTGAGTGTGTTTTAGTGTGTGTTTGTGTGAGTATGTTTCAGTGAGTGTGTTTTAGTGTGTGTTTGAGTGAGTGTGTTTGTGTAATTATGTTTGTGTGAGTGTGTTTGTGTGCGTGTGTTTGTGTGAGTGTGTTTGTGTGAGTATGTTTGTGTGAGTATGTTTTAGTGTGTGTTTGTGTGAGTGTGTTTGTGTGAGTGTGTTTGTGTGAGTATGTTTGTGTGAGTGTGTTTTAGTGTGTGTTTGAGTGAGTGTGTTTGTGTGAGTATGTTTGTGTGAGTGGGTTTTATTGTGTGTTTGTGTGAGTGTGTTTGTGTGAGTGTGTTTGAGTGAGTATGTTTGTGTGAGTGTGTTTTAGTGAGTGTGTTTGTGTGAGTGTGTTTGTGTTTGTGTGTTTTAGTGTGTGTTTGTGTGAGTGTGTTTGAGTGAGTGTGTTTGTGTGAGTGTGTTTGAGTGAGTGTGTTTGTGTGAGTGTGTTTGTGTGAGTGTGTTTTAGAATCTGTTTGTGTGAGTGTGTTTGTGTTAGTGTGTTTTAGTGTGTGTTTGTGTGAGTGTGTTTGTGTGAGTGTGTTTGAGTGAGTGTGTTTGTGTGAGTGTCTTTGAGTGAGTGTGTTTGTGTGAGTGTGTTTTAGTGATTGTGTTTGTGTTAGTGTGTTTTAGTGTGTGTTTGAGTGAGTGTGTTTGTTTGAGTGTGTTTGTGTGAGTATGTTTGTGTGAGTGTGTTTTAGTGTGTGTTTGAGTGAGTTTGTTTGTGTGAGTGTGTTTGAGTGAGTGTGTTTGTGTCAGTGTGTTTATGTGAGTATGTTTGAGTGATTGTGTTTGTGTGAGTGTGTATTAGTGTGTGTTTGAGTGAGTGTGTTTGTGTGAGTGTGTTTGTGTGAGTGTGTTTGAGTGAGTGTGTTTGAGTGAGTGTGTTTGTGTGAGTGGGTTTGAGTGAGTGTGTTTGTGTGAGTGTGTTTGTGTGAGTGTGTTTGAGTGAGTGTGTTTGAGTGAGTGTGTTTGTGTGAGTGTGTTTGAGTGAGTGTGTTTGTGTGAGTGTGTTTTAGTGTGTGTGTTTGTGTGAGTGTATTTGAGTGAGTATGTTTGTGTGAGTATGTTTGTGTGAGTGTGTTTGAGTGAGTGTGTTTGTGTGTGAAAATAGTACACATTAAAACCAACATTTCACATCAAATTTTTTTGGGGCAGTAAGTGATTAAAACATTGAATTTCATGTATAAAAAAAAAAGTAACTACATAGCTTAAGTACTAATCTCTCAGGTCCTCTTCATTTAATCCATATTCAAAGCGTGTCTATGTTGAGCATCGCATCTTTCATGTGTATTGCCATTAAAGTGGTTAATTCTTTTGAACATTTCCAGCAAGCCATTCCATTCTCTATTGCCATTTAGACAGAAAGTGATCTAAAATAAGTTCATGCTAATATTTGGATCAACAAAAGTGGTTCTTTTTTTATCTCAATGTTTTTCTGAATATGTCATATGCTTTTGTTTTGTTCAATTTCTAAGTTATCATTCAATGCTTTATGTCTTATTAATTATTACTACCTTCTCAGTTATATTTCTTGCCTGGGTTTTTTTTTAAATTCCATATTTGAACAAATGATTTCGCCCTTGTTAAAAGTCAAGAAA
The DNA here is from genome assembly GCA_949126835.1 of Anisus vortex. Lineage (NCBI taxonomy): Eukaryota > Metazoa > Mollusca > Gastropoda > Planorbidae > Anisus > Anisus vortex. The sequence continues at coordinate 13,048,489 of OX421508.1, read as the reverse complement.
GCACTGATAATGAACCATACATAACTTAAGTTATACTTTTTCATAAATACTTCATTAGCCTACCCTGAACCGATCCGTAAAAGGTTACTTTGAGCATTTTAAGACTTCAATGTTTACTGGCGCCACCCCGTTTCCACAAATTTGTTTGGATAGTGATTCTATTGTCTTACATTTGACTGAGTAGTTGGCAGTAACGCAGAAAGTCAAGGGAGAGAATCCATTTATTTACACAAATATTTTTCTTTAGATCAAAAAACTGATTTTTAAATTTAAAAATTGTAAAAAAATAGAAAAGTATTTAATTTAATTCAGTTTAATATTTTATCACACATATTTTAAATAGTCAAGCATTTAAATGAATAATATTTTTATATGATACAAGCTAAACTCCCGGCGTTGCACCCGAGGAGGGGGAAATTAAATAGGACAGAATAATCTACAGATAAAAATTTCATAAGCTACATAGAACAGAAAGCTACAGATCTAGATCAATGGATGAGAACCGAACACCCGTCTCACGCATGTGTCTAGAATATAATTATTAGATTGTACTTACTGAAAACATTTTAGGAAAGCTTTTAGTTCTGAAATTCTTTACAATCTTTAAAAAAAAAGAAATATTAATGGAAATAAAAAAAAAGAAAGCTATCTGTGCGGAATCAAACCAAGTCGCCCGCATGGCAGTCGGAAACGCAAACCACTCAGCAATGGAGGATACATGGAGAAAGCAAGATCGCAAAAGTAAATTATGAGACAATAAGGTCACGTGTCATCTTATCTTATATGTTACAATATTTAAAAAAAAAATTTTATATTAATGGAATTTTTTTTTTAAGTTTAAAAAAAGCTATCAGTGCGAAATTGAACCCAGGTCGCCCGTATGGCAGTCGAATACTCTACTCACTCAGCTAGGGATGATACCTGACGGAAGCGAGAGCGCAAAAGTAACATTTGAAACAAAAAGAATCATGTGTCATTGATGTGTCTTTAAATTAACCAATGGGGATCGGAAACCACACACACAGTCTACTTTATAAGCTTATATATATATAGATTTACAATATAGTTTATTTAATTTAATCACAAAAACTCTTAAATCATAGGTAGTGCCGATTCCTAAAAGATATCAAATCACAGATAGGGACAATTCCTGTTATCTTTCAAGACACAGCTTTGGTCTATTTCTATAATATCTAAAAACACAGACTGGGTCAATTCCTATAATCTCTAAAAACACAGATTGGGTCAAATCCTGTAATCTCTAAAAACACAGATTGGGTCAATTCCTGTAGTCTCTAAAAAACACAGATTGGGTCCATTCCTGTAATCTCTAAAAAACAGATTGGATCAATTCCTGTAGTCTCTAAAAAAACAAATAAGATCAATTCCTAAAATCTCTAAAAACACAGATTGGGTCAAATCCTGTAATCTCTAAAAAAAAACACAGATTGGGTCAATTCTTGTAGTCTCAAATAACACAGATTGGGTCAATTCCTGTAGTCTCAAATAACACAGATTGGGTCAATTCCTATAATATCAAAAAACACTTATTGCATCAATTCCTATAATCTCTAAAAACACAGATTGGCTCAATTCCTGTATTCTCAAATATCACAGATTGGTTCAATTCTTCTAGTCTCAAATAATACAGATGGGATCAATTCCTGTATTCTGAAATAACACAGAATGGATCAATTCCTGTAGTTTCAAATTACACAGATTTGATCAATTCCTGTATGCTCAAATAGCACAGATATGTTCAATTCATCTAGTCTAAAAAACACAGATTGGATCAATTCCTGTTGTCTCAAATAACACAGATTGGATCAATTCCTGTAGTCTTAAATAACACAGATTGGATCAATTCCTGTCGTCTCAAATAACACAGATTGAACCAATTCTTCCTATCTTAAAAAAAAAAGATTAGATCAATTCCTATAATTTCTAAAAACACAGATTATGGCAATTCCTATAATCTGTAAAAACAAAGATTGGATCAATTCCTGTAATCTCTAAAAACTCAGATTAAATCAATTCCTATAGCCTAATTTCTAAAAACACAGATTGGATCAATTTCTATAATCTCTAATAACACAGCTTGGATCAATTCCTATAATTTCTAAAAACACAGATTGGGGCATTCCTAAAATCTGTAAAAACACAGATGGGAGCAATTCCTGTAATCTCTAAAAACACAGACAAGATCAATTCCTGTAATCTCTAAAAACACAGATTGGATCAATTTCTGTAATCTTTTAAAACACAGATTGAATCAATTCCCGTAGTCTCTAAAAAAAACACAGATTGGGTCAATTCCTGTAATCTCTAAAAACACAGATTGGATCAATTCCTATAATTCCTATAATGTGATTGGCTTCAACATTGACTTTCTATTTCCTGATTATGTTCTTCTTACAATTTTATCAATATATTGAAACTGACACATTATGTGTGTGAGCGTGTGTGATTTGGTGTCAGTGTGTTTATGAGTTGTTGTGTGAGTGTGTCTGTGTGAGTGTGATTGTGTGAGTGTGTTTTTTTTTTGCGTGTGTTTTTATGTTAGTTTATGTTTGATTTTATAAGCGTGTTTGCGTATGAATACGGATAATACATTTGACATTTTTCTGATACATGAATTCTTCAGACACATTGATTGACTTCTCACGACGTTTAAAAATAATAATTTAAAGATTTCATTAGTATCTCACATAATAATAATAATAATAATAACGGTGCTTATATAGCGCATATCCCGTTGGTGACAGTTCTATGCGCAGACGACAGTTACAGAATACAGACAGACAACGAAATATATAGTAATACGCTAATTCTGCTGACGAAATAGGTGAGTCTTCAGCCGGCTCCTGAAGGTGTCATAGCTAGGGCATTTATGCATGTATTTTTTTTTCTTACATTTGCAGACTTTGAATTTGAATGAAATAAAGAGGAACTGAAAGACTTAAGTTATGAATTTACTTTTTTTTATATACTTGACATTCAATGCTTTAAATCCATGTTGTGAAATATTTGTTTTAATTTGTGTATATCTACACTATATATATATAAAGTAGACTGTAGACACGTTACCTAATTTTCTCATATTTTACTTTCGCTATCTCGCTTCTCGTATAAGTCCTCCCTAGCCACTGATAACGTTTTTTCCAATTTTTTAAAATGTTCATTAATATTACTATATTTTTTTTACAGATTGTAAACAATTTCATGACTTTAAGCTTTCATAAAATGTTTTCAATCTGATAATTCTATTTTAGACATGCGGAAGACGGCTGGATTCTCAGCCAGAGCCCGAGATAATCCGAACATTTTGTTCAATAAAAAGAAATACCCTTTTGAATGAACCTTATTACAATATTTATTTTAAATTAATTTCCTAAATGATTTCAGTAATAAATAAATATATTTTTTTTTATTATAGCTTTATGTTCATTGAAGTGTATACAATTTTTATCTGTAGCTTATATAGGCCAATGTCATTTTCCCCGGGCAATGCCGGGGAATTTAGCTTGTATAAGTATATATGTATTTATATATGTGTGTGTGTGCGTGTTGTATAGGTACTATTTAAATAGAAACAACTCGTAAAATTGTTTGAATTGTTTTTGTTTTGGTCTTTGAATGTTTGATAAAATCAGTCTATGACTGAACACATAGGATGAATGTTAATTCACAGAAAAGGAAGGAGGCATCATGATTTGCGTAAATCCTGTTACCTGAGAGTGATTGATTGATTGATTGATTTAAAGTCTCGTTAGTAGCTGTGTAAGAATTGTGGTCTATTTATTCCACATGTTCATACGATGTCTATGTTCAATATGACGACGTTCATGTGTATTGGATCACCGTGGTGATCCTAACCACCGAGTCACATTCAAACAGCGATTAAAAAAAAAAGATTTTTCTTAAATGGGATTGTTGACGTATAGATCTAATAAATAGGTTTTTCTTCGTTTACATTTAAAAATGGAAATTATGACATGAAATTTAAGATCTTGAACATAAATCAACTTTGTAAACATCACCATGGTAACAATTGTAAATTGCTTCTTTTTTACATATTCCATTTAGATATTTCAGACATTAAAACCAGAGTCAAAGAACATTTAAATCTAAAATCTATAACTGATCCAATGCACGATTCGCTCCTAGAGTTGAGACACTCCATTCTTTATCATGCAATGTGGGCCTGCATCTTCAGATCAGATGAAATTTATATGTAGATCTATATGGAGCATTCTGGGAGACTTGAAAACATTGCATCTGGGATTATTCCGTCTGTGTTTTCTTAGTTTTATTTTTTTTTAAATTAAATTATCATTAAAAGATCTATTTTTAGATTTTGTTCAATAGAATTTGTATGGTGGAGTAAGGGGTCGAATGATGGGTGTTACTCGCGTTGAAGAAGTCAGAGCCAACAAGTACAGATGTCAGAACCAGCAAGTACAGATGTCAGAGCCAACAAGTACAGATGTCAGAGCCATGAAGTTCAGATGTCAGAGCCAACAAGTACAGATGTCAGAGCCAACATGTACAGATGTCGGAGCCAACAAGTACAGATGTCAGTGCCAACAAGTACAGATGTCACATCCAACAAGTATAGATGTCGGAGCCAAGAAGTTCAGATGTCAGAGCCAAGTAGTACAGATGTCAGAGCCAACAAGTACAGATGTCAGAACCAACAAGTATAGATGTCAGAGCCAACAAGTACAGATGTCAGAGCCAAGTAGTACAGATGTCAGAGCCAACAAGTATAGATGTCAGAGCCAACAAGTACAGATGTCACAGCCAACAAGTACAGATGTCAGAGCCAACAAGTACAGATGTCACAGCCAAGAAGTTCAGATGTCAGAGCCAAGTAGTACAGATGTCAGAGCCAACAAGTATAGATGTCAGAGCCAACAAGTACAGATGTCACACCCAACAAGTATAGATGTCAGAGCCAACAAGTACAGATGTCACAGCCAACAAGTATAGATGTCAGAGCAAAGAATTAGATGATTTGATCTAAATGATTCCACGTGGAACTAGTCAAAGTCCCGACTTGTGAAAGAGTGAATAGAGAAAGAGGGAGAAGTGAGAGAGAGAGAGAGAGAGAAAGAAAGAACCAGATAGATCTTAAATGGGGGAGCCCTTTGACCTAAAGACTTCGGACGCCCCAGAAGAGCATCGGCTTAATCCGGAAGGTTCCGAACTAACTGTGCTCCCCACCTCCGTTTGTTTTTCCACGACGTTATCGCCTGTATTGTAGAGTCGTGATCTATCTCGTGAAACCGATTGATTGGAACTAAAATATCTCCCAGATGTTGTGACGTGCGAAGTCAGGTAAACACCTTTGGCCATCCAGACTTGTGAATATCACACGGAGAGAAACTATAGGGGGGAAACAGGAAAAAACACTTACTCACTCACACTGACTCACTCACATATACTGACTCATACACTCTCGTACACTGACACACTCTCATGCACACACGAACGCTCACACACACAGCTACAAAGACACACGCTGACACAGACATACACACAACTATAAGGCTAGCATAAACAAACGATTTAAAAAAAGAATATATTTTTAAAAAAACGTAATGAAAAGAACACCTGGGATATTTGATAAATGAAATTCTTCTCAGTCAGCCTGATTGTCATTTATTTTCTTATTACCCCATCCCCCCCCCCCCCTCCCCCGCGCGCCCTTCGCCACCCTCTCACTTTGTGTGGCTCTCTTTGATTTAGTATTTGTATTATAGATATCATTACTTGTATCATGAACATTTTAAAATTACTATTCTATTTATGTCTTTGTCATTTATGTCAATGTCTATAATCATTATCATTCACATAATTACTATTTAAAGAATCATCAATTATATAATTATATCGCGCAATTGCATTATCTATTATAATATTATCGTTTAGTTCAGAGGCTAGAAACCTTTTGCAAACAGTATTCCAAACTAGGATTTCTAAATCATTCAGCGTGCCAATGATTATATTTTTATCTCAGCTCTTTTTGTTATCTTCAGCTGAGACTTCTAATTTATGTTTCAAAATCGTAATTTTTTCTATACATTTGCATCGTGAAGCGGAATGGATACGTAGTAATCAGACAAACTAGGTAGTTATTGTGAGGTTTAAAAGTATACATGTAAATACTTTATTCATTATTTATTATTATTTATATAGTTTTCAAATACTTTTTACAGTTTGATCATTTTAAAGTTATAATTTTAAACCATTTGTTCTTTTATAAAAGAAAAAGAAAGAAATATATTAATATAAGCTCAAATTAAACGGGCTTATTATTTCCCTTTGGGGTAAAGTAAAGGCGGCTGGGCATTGTGCTGGCCCCACATCCCCTAGTATGCCGTGGCCACAGAAACTGGTGAACGCTGCTTCACCGGCCCTATGATCACTTTGGTCCGAAGGGTACTTTACTTATTATTTCCCTTTAATAAAAAACGTGTCCACATTTCAATCAATAGTGATGCCAAACAAGTTATGATTTATAATATAACAAATATTACTGACTAATTATTATTTCTTTATATAAATACAACATTATGTTATTCATTAAAAGATTTAATTATTAGAGGATTAAAATAAATCACGTTAAACAGTTGTAGGTTTAAATAAACATTTTCTGCATTAATTTAAGGCGTTTACCTTTTAAACATTAATAATTACAGAAATTACATAATATAGTGCTATATTTATTAAAATAAATATATTAATATTCATTATATTTATTACATCAATAATACAAAAAAAAAATGTTTCAAAGTTACTTATAGTTATTTTTAATTAAACAAGATGAGCATAAAAACTCTTTTAAATGTAATTAGTCTATATCAATTAATGACCTATTTGTATGCTTAGAACAGCTTCCATGTGCGATAAAATCTGTTCACAAGTGTAAGTTATTATTATTCATTATTATTATCTTTAGAAATTACATTGTTTACATATTCATTCTGCCGTTGTCTGCTTAGTTTCTAAGTTAAATGTTTAATTTTTGGGTATTTTTTGTGTAGTCTAATTGAATTAGTTGCCTTATTTTTTTTTTAAATAGATTTTCTTTTTGTTTGCATAGTTTCTTTAGCTTAGTGTTAAACCAACATTTGTTAATTTTATTTGATGTTTGTTTTGTTGGCACAAAATCAGCCATTATTGTTTTTAAGTTTTTTTTAATGAATTGCTAAATATCTTCAACTGGGCTGTTTATATTGTATTTATTAAGGAAAGTAATTTGAAGTTTTATTGCTACTTGATGTAGATCTGTTGCATTGCATTTATTCCAGAGATAAATTGTTCTTTTATGTTTCTTGCATATTTCAGTATTGATTATGTTATTAACTCTCACAATGTCAGGATCTGAAAGAAGTTACACAATTTTTGGTCATTGTTATTGTACATTCGATTGTACATTAATGTGATATTTTCTATCATGTCATCATACATCATCTAACTCGTTAACTACACGTAATTTATTTTCAAAAGCAATAGAAATATTTGAGAAATAGTTAACAATTGCTATTGTAACATCAACGGTATTGTTTTCTTCATCTTGTACACTGATTTATTATAATAAAATTTACATTGTTTTTTTTTAAGAGTGCCTTGTGTGGAAATATTCATATCATAATTTGCAACAGACATTCATTCAATATATATTTTCAACAATTAAAATAAACGAAAAAAACTTTAGAAGGTGCTTCAAGAAACGTTTAATTGACTTCTGAATTTAGAAATAATTATGGGATAATTTTTTCTTTTCAAGGATTACTAGAGTAGCTTATAATTTTAAAACACTTTGACATACTGAAAACAAAAAAAAGTATAATATATTATCAATTTGAAAAACATACAGTTTAAATTATTCATAAAACAATATGTTATAACAAAACGTACATATTATTTTATGGTGTCTTAGTGTGAAATATTGTTCAACCGATGTTTTCTCGGTGGGAATATTGTTCAACCGATGTTATCGTGGTGGGAATATTGTTCAACCGATGTTATCTCGGTGGGAATATTGTTCAACCGATGTTATTTCGGTATGGAAATATTTTTCAACCGATGTTATCTCTTTGTGGAAATTATGTTAAACCGATGTAATCTTGGTGTGGAAATATTTTTCAACCAATGTTATCAGGTGTGGACACATTGTACAACCGATGTTATCTCGGTGGGTATATTGTTCAACCGATGTGATCTCTTTGTGGAAATAATGTTCAACCGATGTAATCTCGGTGTGGAAATATTTTTCAACCGAAGTGATCTCTTTGTTGAAATATTGTCCAACCGATATTATCTCCGTGTGGAAATATTGTTGAACCGATGTTATCTCGGTGTGGAAATAGTATTCAACCGATCTTATTTCGGTGTGGTAATATTGTTCAACCGATCTTATATCGGTTTGGACATATTGTTCAACCGATCTTATCTCGGTTTTTAAATATTGTACAACAGATCTTATCTCGGTTCGGACATATTAATCAACCGATATTAGCTCGGTGTGGATAATATTGTTTAATCGATCTTATCTCGGTGTGGAATTAGTGTTCAACCGATATTATCTCTAAGAGGAAATATTGTTCAATCAATTTTAAGTAGATGTGGAAATATTGTTCAACCGATCTTTACTCGATTAGGATATATTTTTCAACCGATCTTATCTCTGTGAGTATATATGTTTCTTTCGATCTTTTCTCGGTGTGGACATATTGCTAAACCGATGTTATCTCGGATTTGATATATTGTGCAAACGCTCTTATCTCAGTTGGAAATATTGTTCAACCGCTCTTTTTTCGGTGTGGAAATAATGTTCAACCGATCTTATCTCGGTTTGGAAATAATGTTCAACCGATCTTATCTTGGTTTGGATCTATAGTTTAACCGATCTTATATCGGTGTGGAAATAAGGTTCAATAGATCTTATGTCGGTGTGGAACTTATGTTCAACCGATCTTATATCTGTGAGGAAATATTGTACAACATATGTTATATCGGTTTGGAAAAAATGTTCAACCGATGTTATCACGGTTTAAAACTATTGTTCAACCGATCTTATATATGTGAGGAAATATGGTTCAACCAAAGTTTTCTAGGTGTGACAATTGTGTTTAACCGATGTTTTCTGGAATTAAAAATATTGTTCAACCGATGTTATATAAGTGTGGAAATAGTGTTCAGCCGATTTTATCTCGGTGTGGACATATTATTAAACCGATGTTATCTCGGTGTGGAAATGTTGTTCAACCGATGTTATCTGGAATCAAAAATATTGTTCAACCGATGTGAAAGCAATTTACATGTTGATAATAACGTTGTATTTACCTTATTTATAACACAAAGAACAGTTGAACTTGCATACGATAGGGTTTACTTCATATTGTACAGATAAAATATATAGTTTATGACCGAATGCACACTTTCATTTTAGCTTTACTACTATAACAATGGACGTTATTTAAATACAGTTTGTATAATGTTTGACAGTGGCATAATGTGTCACAAAGATTGAAACAATAATAAATGTAAAGATTTATTCGAGTCTCCTTCTACTATACACTGAAAACTACGTTTACCTGCAATAAGATCCAGGGCAGCACGGTACAAAGCCACTGCCCAACGTGAATGAACAGGTGTCTCCAACGGCAATACAACCTTGCCTAATCCCATCAAAACAAAAAGACAAACGTTAGTGATTAAAATATACATTAGACTTATCTCCGCATCTGTGTAACCACACGGGGGGGGGGGGGGGGGCGGAGAGTGTAAAGATTTGTTTGCAATCCCCACACCCCCAACCAAAGCAAACACGCTTTCTAAAATCAATTATAAAAAAATAATGTGTACTGCATTATTTTTTTTTTGAAACATTTGATAAATCTATATTCACTATTGAGATTTAGATAGAAATTAGTTGTTCAATAATTTAAGGTTAAATTGTGCCCCAGTTCAGAAATAGCCTAATATGACCACCGTTCTTGCACTTTTTCTCTCTCAATGTACTTTAGGTAACCTTTCCACTTCAAACATGCACTTGTTGACTGCATTGCACATTACCACATGTTGCAAAAATTGCCTTTCTTACACATTACCTAATATTGCACTAGTTAACTTTATTGCCCATTACCTCCTGTTGCACTAATTGACATCCTTTCCCATTACCTCCTTGTTGCACTAGTTGCCTTCATTGGCCAAAACCTTCTATTACAATAGCTGCCTTCCTTCCCAATTACCTTCTATTGCATTAGTTGCCTTCCCTGCCCATTACCTCCAGTTTCACTAGTTGATTTCTCTGCCCATTACCTCCTGTTGCACTAGTTGATTTCCCTGTTCATTACCTCCTGTTGCACTAGTTGATTTCCCTGTTCATTACCTCCAGTTGCACTAGTTGATTTCCCTGCCCATTACCTCCTGTTGCACTAGTTGATTTCCCTGTTCATTACCTCCAGTTGCACTAGTTGATTTCCCTGCCCATTACCTCCTGTTGCACTAGTTGATTTCCCTGTTCATTACCTCCAGTTGCACTAGTTGATTTCCCTGCCCATTACCTCCTGTTGCACTAGTTGATTTCCCTGTTCATTACCTCCAGTTGCACTAGTTGATTTCCCTGTTCATTACCTCCTGTTGCACTAGTTGATTTCCCTGTTCATTACCTCCAGTTGCACTAGTTGATTTCCCTGCCCATTACCTCCTGTTGCACTAGTTGATTTCCCTGCCCATTACCTCCTGTTGCACTAGTTGATTTCCCTGTTCATTACCTTCAGTTGCACTAGTTGATTTCCTTGTTCATTACCTCCTGTTGCACTAGTTGATTTCCCTGTCCTTTACCTCATGTTGCACTAATTGCCTACCCAGCCCATTACCATATGTTGGACTAGTTGCCTTCCTTCCCAATTACCTTCTATTGTATTAGTTGCCTTCCTTTCTTAGTAACTTATGTTGCATTAGTTGCCATCCTTCCCCAATACCTCCTGTTGCACTAGTTGCCTTCCCTGTCCATTACCTTCTGTTTCACTATTTGATTTTTCTGTTCATTACCTCCTGTTGCACTAGTTGCCGTTCCTGCCCATTACCTCATATTGCACTAGTTGATTTTCCTGTCCATTCATTATCTTGCACTAGCTGCCTTCCTAGCCAATTATCTCGTATTGCACTAGTTGCCTTCCTAGCCCATTTGCTCATATTGTACTATTTAATAGACACCCCCAACCTGTATTCTTTTCCATCTGGTAAGACAGGCAATGCCACTGATAATAATATATATATTTTTAACAAAAGTTTCTTTTCTTTCAGAAAATTAGAATTTGAAGCTTTTAAATTATAAACTAGATCTATTAAATGAACATAATGTTGTACGTTACACTATTAGATTACATATTTTTGTTGTATGTACTTTAGCGGGAATAGCGCACTAGATCTGCCTTGCACCCTTCCGCACATGTGAATAATGTCACGATATACAAGGGAATTTTGTGGACAGCACAATGCCCAGCTACCTTTCCTATCCCCTATTTACTTTGGATAAACCTAAGGACATCCTAGGACAAATCCTAGCCTTTAACAGTATTCGCACTCGAGAATCAAGTAAAATAAAGAGCCGCCGTAATAAAAACTAAATAATAAACAAATTATACACCAATAATTTAGGTTAATAATTTGAAATGAAGTAAACATTACTGATCGACTATACACATTTAGCATTGTTTATATACATATTGTTTAAGTATTTTAACTTTCTATAGATCTAAATTATGTTGCCAATATTTTTTTTAACGTTTTTCACAATACAGACAATTTATTTGCAGGCATAAAAAAAAAAAAAAAAACAGAAATACAATTTCTTTTAAGGGTATAGGTAAGAATCTTATACGTCTTAGATCGTGTTATATATTTCCTATAAGATATGTGATGAATCAAATATGCAAAGTACTATATATATATATATATATATATATATATATATATATATATATATATATATTACATAGATATATATATATATAATATATATATATATATATATTTTTGAACGCATAAGAATACGAATAACATGTTTATTATGTATAGTTATAGTATTTACTAAGTACATACCTTTTTACTCCTTTGTTTTCAGGAGTGTCTGTACAAGGAATACAATTTATTTAAAATTAGCTTTATAGTCGAAATTATATGATATATTTATTTATACTAAAGTTAGAATGTCTTTACTTTAATTGTGATTACTATTTATCAGTCTAATTGATATATTATATATATTTTTTCTTTTAGGAAAATTATAATAATTTGTAATTAAGAAAGTCTATGGAAAACAATTATTAAGAGTTATTTCGATTAAAAAACAAAACTCTTAATAACAAGTAAGTTTAGTTTTTAATATCTAGAAATATACTTAGTGCAAACAATAATAACAGTACATGTATTATATTATATAGCACTATCAACAAACATATTGTAAGCTCAGAGTTCATTTTAAACTCAAGCAACACAAAAGTAAATAGAGCTATATTTGTATACAAGAATCGGGTCAGAATACTCTAGGCTACATACGTCTATCAAACTGTAATTAGGTTACATCACAAGATATGGCGGTATTTCAGCAATTACAAAAGTAAGAAGATAAAACAATGTACATAATTACCTTCACAGTAAGTCACCTCTATAAGTAGGATACTTAGGCATATTGCTATCAGAATGAATTTGTCCATTTTGGATTTCTTGACAACTTTTCAAAGTAATAATTAATTAAATTAGGCCTATTTTGTTTTCATCAACAATAATAGCATATAAAAACAAAATTATTAAAACAAAGTATGATCAGTTTAGTTTTGTTAACTTTTGTTTCTTTTTTTCTTTGTATGCTTGTGTGGTACTTGTATATATAGGCTTATATGTATGGACTCCACTGAAAAAACGCATGTAGTCACAGATTTTCATGTTTGGGAAAATTGAATTTTAACGTTTGAAGAATTACCAAAGAAATATGTATTAAAATATCAAAATAAATTGTATATTTACATAAAGGCCATTCATTGGTGAATGTGAATAAGAAAACAGAAAATAAATGATTTTTATGCACAAATAAAAATTGTATGGTAAAATTTCAGAACACATCCAGAATCGGACTACGTACGTTCCAAATTTAAAGAAATGTTATATTTTTTTGTCAAATAACAGAAAAAAATTTACCATATAAGTATTAAGATTATTGTTAATACTTTGTTTTAATATTTTAATTTTTTTTTTAAAGTAGAAAGCTTGTTGTTAAATTCTTCTTTTGTCACTTTTTAATTTTTGCTGATTTGACATGCTTTCTTTCATAGGCTTTATTATAGACTGGTATAACCTATGACAATTCTATCGGAGAACTAAAACAGTTTAGGCCTAGTCGTTATCTCCTAGGGATATGTAAGTGGTTTTTCAAATATAAATTATTGACTTTTAACAGTTTTTACATTCACAAAGTTTAGTTTATCTACTCACACGTAGCATCTTATCTTACATATTAAAGACGCTCCTTCTAAAAAGAAGATTATTGCATCCTACGCCCATTTGTGGTTCGATTCTAGTCTTGCATCTTTATTAATGTTTAAAATTTCAAACCCTAATGCCACTCCGTAAGAAAGAGTATTTATATGCATTTGTTCTTGCATAAGGGATAAGGAAAGTGTTTTTGTCTTTATGTTTTTTTGAGCATTCCAACAGGCTGTTATTGGGTTGTATTTCTAAATTAGAGTTTAACGCCTTATGTATTATTACTACTTTACTATTTGCCCTTCTGTCCTCTAGAGTATTTAGGTTTAGTGATATAAATGTTGGTGTTACTTATGTCTGTTGCAAATATTCGATAGTAATGAACCTTTGTAGCTCTTTTATAAATTTGCCCTTTTTTTAAATGTTTTCTTTAGTTGATGGTCTCCATGTGGGTGATGCCCTCTCCTACACGTTTCTAATGTCTAACTATGTATTGATTTTGTTCAGAAGAACAAAAAATTTGACTAGATATAAAAAATGACACTTATTATAAGTAAAGTAAAGTACCCATCGGACCGAACTGATCCATAGGTCCGATGAAGAATGAAGTATGATATTATATATCGTTTGTAATAGTTAAATGATCTGTCTTTACCTTTAGTTGTCTTATTATCAATGGATAATAGTATTTAGTAATATCACATTTTATGTTAATACGTTATGGGACAATTATATTTTATTTTTATCTTCGATGTAATACCACGTATGTTTGTTGAGTGTTAGTATGAACGTGTGTTTGAATATTATAAGATAGGGGTAGCAGCCAGAATAATTGTCTACTGCCTCTTATGTGAGTATTTTTACTGGTTCAAAAGCGTATTTTAAGACATCTGGCTGATTTTGACGCGTAACGTTATATTAAAACCATCATTAATTTATATATATAAGTAAATTTGGTGATGGTGAAATTATATATATATATATATATATATATATATATATATATATGTGTGTGTGTGTGTGTGTGTGTGTGTGTGTGTGTGTTTGTGTGTGTGTGTGTGTGTGTGTGTGTGTCAGGAAAAAATCCTTTCCTAATATGTTTTTAGTATGTAAAACCTAAAAATTATATGCCAAAAAAATCTGGAAATTAAGCTTTCCTAATATATTTTCAGTAAGTAAAATCTAATAATTATATTTTAGACTTATGCGGAAGACGGTGGTTCTATTCTCAGCCAGGAGTCTTTTATTTTTAAATTCGATTACACAATTTAATTATAGTACTTTCTTAAATGTTCTCAATAAATAAACACAAAAAAAAATACATTAATTTATCTTTATTTTCATCGTAGATTAAATGTCTTTATCTGAAGCTATAAGACAATATAGGCGAGTGCATTTTCCCTGGGAACATTTAGCTTGATTTTAATAAGTTGAATTTTAACCAATGATTTTACTGTTACATAATTTTAATTTTTTTTATTTCATATAAGCAGCGTATAGAATATATACCATTTATTTTTACATTTTGTAATGTAGTACTTTCCTTTATTACTGCAAATATAAAACCTAGTAAAAATCACTTTGTCAAAAGTTATAATAAATAAGTTCTGATTATTTATAAAGTTTATATATATTTTAATTGCAACACTTACTAAGACGTAAGGTAAGGTTGTATTTCAACTTAGCCTAAGCGTAATACCAGGAACTCTTGTGTATAGATTGTAATTTTAAAGATAAGCAAAAATACTATACATCTTGTAAAATAATGACCCAGTGTAAAAGTAACTGTGCTTAACCCAAAACAATCTGAATAAGCTTAATTATTTATTACCAACTTTTTATATTTAGATCTTTAACACCAAGTAGCAAACTGAAAGATGAACATACCTTATTCTTTAGATGTAAACTGTATCAAAAGATGGAACGTTTGAATATTGTAGAGCTGTCTTGCAGTTTATATAGAGACAAAATACAGTGATGTTTTAAAGAACAAAGTGGCGTTTTTCTACATTATGCTGACACTCATATATCCGTAATCTAAGTGTTAAGCACTGCCTTTTGTTCTAACGAAACTTACGGGCCAATTGCTATTAAGATAACGCTGTTATAAGAATTATTCGACAATGAATGATAAAGCTCGTAATGCATATAATTCAAGACGATTAACGTATGTGCCAGTTTGTGATAATTATTATTATCACCCGTATGCGTGAAATGTGTGTATCGAACTCTATATCTGCCTGTCGCGTACAATCTTGATAGACATAAAGAAACTGTGCAGGTAGGATAGGCCTATACAAGATAACATTAGAAACATTTTTTTTTACAAAGGTAATAAGAATATACATCTAAAACAGGGGTGTACAAAAGGCGGTCCGCCGGCCGAAACCCAGCCCGCCACTGACTCCAGAGCAGTTGGTGTGGCCCCAGCTAATACTTTCTAAAAGTGTTTTTTTCCCTTTATTTTGCACACGAATTTTGATTTTTTTTTCATAAACGTAAAACGAATTTTAAAGTATTCGAATTGACCATTTCAAATAAGATAGACATTTTCGTTATTTAAATATAAAGCAAGCGGAAAACAGCAATTTGATTTTTTTTCAACATCAAAACTACACTTCGTGTATATTTTAGGTCATTTTAAAATTAAAGTGCTAATAATAATTCTTCAACACAAACTGAAGGAAAATGAAAACCTTACAAATTGAAATATTTGCTTATTTATTTTTAAAAATCTTGTGTACTGTGATATTTTTACGTAGGCTATATCCCATTTTATTGTTGTATGCAGTTTTGGGACACACATGACGTCACATGTTGTACATTACTGTACACTGCACCACATTTATCAAAGCCAAGTGGCAACCGCTGTTTGTGTTAAAAAATTATATCAAGGCACATTGTTGGCTAATTAATTACACTTTCCTTATTGTTCATTTTCTGATTCCTCATGTTTGAAAACAAATTCTAAGTTTCAGATGTTTCGATACACCTTCATATTTTATGCACGTAAAGATGTCTGCTACTAAGAAAACGGAAAATTGATGATGACGGAATAATTTAAAAAAATGACTGGGGCAAGAAATACTTTGTTGTTCTGCACAACCATGGTGCCGTATGTGTTATCTGCCAAAGTACACTAACCGTAATGAATTAATACAACCAAAAATGTCAATACAACATAATACACATTCATGTATGACGCAATGGTAGGGCAAGCTCGAACGGACAAACTAGAACAGATGACTATATCAGTTAAAAAAAAAGAACAATTTATATTTAATACTTATAGAAGACACACTGAACTTGTTACAAAGCTGAGGTTCGAAATGTGCGAATCAATTGTAGGGAAGGAGAAAACCTTCAACGATGGAGAATTTATCAAAAGTTGCTTGGACATATTTACTGATTGTGTTGCTTGGACATATTTACTGATTGTGTTGATTGGACATATTTACTGATTGTGTTGCTTGGACATATTTACTGATTGTGTTGCTTGGACATATTAACTGATGGTGTATGTCCGGAAAAGAAGCATTTACTGCAGCACACCAGTTTGTCTCGGTTTACTGTGTCAATAAGGATCAATCAACTTGCAGAAAACATTGCTGAAACCTTAACAGAGCGGATAAAAAGATGTGCAGCACATAGAATCGCACTAGATGAAATCACATATGTAAGTGACACTGCACAGTTGGTTATATGTGTACGTGGCGTTACTGACAATTTTGAAGTCATTGAAGAATTTTTAGACATGGCCAGTATGTCTTCAACAACTACTATGACATTAGTTAAGAAGTTTTGAAATTTGAAGTTGACCCTTCAAAACTGTGTGGTTTGACAACTTATAGAGCACGCTCAATGATAGGGAGAACCAATGGATTTACCAAGACGTTTTTGGACACCATTGGTACTGTCATGTATTAATAACGCCCAGCTCTCGCTCAACGCGAGGTTTGTGGGCAGTGCTGGGCCTGGACTGTTCTAAGAATCCACTCTCGTGCCGACCTCAAATTCTCGGAATGGTTAGGAATAGTCTATTATTTCTCGTACAGGGGAGTTTATGTTAAAACTATCATTTTTATTATGAGTTTGGTAAAGATACCGTTATTTTCACCCCTCCTAGTAATAGGTCTGTTCCCCGCTCTCCTCCGCTAGTATTTAAGGCTAGGCAGTCATTGTTTTACAGAGTAGTTCGTACAGAGTTTTGTACAGAGTGGACGCTTGTGTTGGCACTATTCTATTATTGCTGTAAATACTACAATCATTTTAAATACTTTATCACCTGAATTAAATTTATCAACATTTACACTGAAGCTACCTCGTCAACTTACTGTTCTATTTTTATTTCATTGTTTACAATACGATAATATATGTATTTACTACTACAACGTCAAGGAGAGGAACTGTTAGAACGCAAATCCTGAGTTTGTGCCCAGAACAATAAGGAGAGTTCGTATAATACTGAAATATAACTAATAATAACCAAAGTCTACCCTAGGACTAACGACAGGGGTGTAAATCTTTCAGATTTTCTCTGAAATCAGATTTTTGTGTTGATGTGATTTTTTGTGTGTGTTTTACATCTCTAGTACTTTCACATCTTTTTTTTTAAAGTCTGAAAAAAAATACTTATAGTTTTAAGTCCAGATTAGCAAAACGTCGAAGCATATAAAGTACTAACAATCACACTGTATTGCTTACACAATTAAAATATCTTATTTACACTCTGAAACATAGTTTGCTATTCCCACAACACATTGTCAGAGGCAAAAAATCTGAAAATATGATTGTGTATGGAGCTTCCATTTAGATTTTTTTCAGAACCTTCAGATTTTTTAGAAGGAAAGTTAGGTAAATAGTCTTTAAAAAGTGTGAAAATAGATTAAGGGAAATAACTCTAATAATCTAATCAAACAAAGTGTTGAGAAAATGGCTGCAAGTAGTGCCAGTTCCAGAAGTGGAATTGTGTTTGTTGAGCGTAATTCTGATATTGATAGCATTGATTTAACATCTAGAAACAAATTCAAATGGGAGTGGTTGGTATTAAAGGATAAAAATGAAGATTTTTTTTTCTTTTTGTTACGTTTTATTTTTTTGGGTAGCAGGATCAATATCTTTTATCAGCAGTAGATGTAAGGCCCTCCTTCCCTCTAGGGCAGGACACCTCTAGGGCAGAGGTGGAGTACCTGCTTAGCCCCCTTGATCAGGGTTACATTAGATTAATTATTTTTTTAGTGCATGTGTTTGTGTGTTTTATGTTAGCATTATTATGATTATTATACTGTATTTTCTATGCTTGTGGCTTTAGAACATATTTTCATGTTATTACGAAGCCGGAACGGGCCTCCAGATTATTAGAATCTTGATGATTTGCCGGACTTAACCGCCAAATTTATTTGAATATTATATATATATATTTATTAGTCCAGGATAGTATTGATGGTCAAAACCTATCAATCGGATTCTATTCCATACGAATGCAACTTCCTTGCAGTTGGCTCAGTTGTTAAATAAATAGATTCTTAGTGGAATAAGAAAGTTCTTGACTACAATGTAATATTTCCACGATGTAAATAATAATAATAATAATAGTCCAATTCGTGGTGAATTCATAACATAAATCTTTATTATAGTAAAGTAAGAATAGTCACAATGCACACAGTTCCAAATGTATATGGGCTTAAAAACAATGTAGATAATAGCGACTATGTTCTAAGTCAAACTGAACAACTATTTAATAGAGAAAAATAAGTACTTTAATAACATGTTCTACTCCTTACAAAATATTAATAATAATAATAATAATAACGGTGCTTATATAGCGCATATCCCGTTGGTGACAGTTCTATGCGCAGACGACAGTTACAGAATACAGATAGACAACGAAATATGTAGTAATACGCTAATTCTGCTGACGAAATAGGTGAGTCTTCAGCCGGCTCCTGAAGGTGTCATAGCTAGGGCTCTGGCGAAGCTGTAGTGGGAGGAGATTCCAAGCGGACGGTCCTGTGTAGGAAAATGAACGTTCGCCAGCGGACACTAGCCTCACACAAGGGATCCGAAAAGTAAGCGCGTCAGAAGCCGAACGAAGTGGGCGGGACTGGGTGTAGAGCTCCATACAAGAGCGAAGATAATCCGGGGCGCAGTTATTCAGGCACCTATAACAGAGAGAAGCCAGCTTATATGAGATCCGGTTGTTGATGGGTAGCCAGTGTAGTGCCGCCTGAAGGGAGAAACATGGCTTTTTACCGTCTATCTTCTCATTATCCAGAAGCATTCATTGGCTAGGGTACAGCCAATCGTAACAAGGGGAAAAACTTCCACTCCCAAATACACAGACACAAGTCTGGCTAGAAAGTCGTTCAACCAATGGAACAACAGAGTCAATTCTTCTTTGTTCGAAACTAAGTGGACAGGGCGAGATCAGGGTTTTAGCTTGAAAATACAAAACATTAATCTTACTTAATTACAGTACATTGATTAAACTCCCAACAATATAACAATCATGCCAGACTTCATGGCGCCCTCAAACCTTAGCAATAGACATTAAGGCGCTATTGGAGACACTTCCAATTAAAGTATCTACGCATGTGTGTGAGCGTATATGTGTTTTTCTTCAAGGAAAGATGTGGGATAGGAGGAGAGAGGTAATTGTAAAAGGGGTGTAGGTGGGGGCAATTGTAGTTACGATTACAATTCAGTGTCACGACTTGTAGATGTCAGTCCAAGTAATTTAACCACACTAGTTGAGGAGTTGTAAATGTTTGTAAATGATAGCGGGAACGGAGGGGAGGGAGTTAATTATCTCGACTAGGACTCCTTCTTTAGAAAAGCGACACGAGGTCAAGTGTCAAATTTATCTAGGTACACCTAACAATGCAGTTAGACTACGAAGCAGTATGTCTAACGATGCAGTATGTCTAACGATGCAGTATGTCTAACGATGCATTATGTCTAACTATGGAATTCTACAGCGTTACCTATAATGCACTAATATAACAGTATTAATAGTCGTTTCATAACAATGTAAAATGAAGTTCTTTATAATATTGTTTACCAATCACTCCCATACGTTTGTGGCATACAATACATCATATTGTATGAGTATAATATTGTTACGAATATCGGTCATAAATGAATGACGTAGTAAGGCATTGACCTCTTAACGAGTGCGTATCAGAGTCCAAAGCGACCAAGGTTTGACCGTTATGCCCTGAGGGCAGTTTAAATAAAATAATTCGTCCAACCCCGTGGAAATTGGAGAATAAAACTGAATCGCAGTATTATATAGAGAAAGAGGTTAAAATGCGTATTAAGACCCTGTAGAATCTTCGATGATAGTTTTCTTTGGAAAGTCCCGACCTCCTTAAAGTTAGTTCAGTTCGGAAGTTTGTCGAGTGAAGTCGCTATATTCATTTGTATATTGTATGCCATTGTATTAAAACTTATGTTGCCATCAGTTGATGAAGTTTATTGATCGTTTATATTGAGTCTACAATTTAAATAAAATTGTTTATTCAACAACTGGAGTTGTTTGATCTATCATTGTTGAGAAAGGTGTTGAAGATAATTATCACGAATATAACTACATTACTGCATAGACCTGTCAGTCAAGGAACCCCTAGCTTGGGCTACAGATTAGCAGAATCTAGAGACTTCTAATAAAGATACAACTATATTCATTGAATCCGATTTAACGAGTCGTAATAATAGTCATCATCATATAGAGGGCCATAACAGTTTGCGGGCTTCGTCCGATATAGTTGTATAGTGAAGCATATATCCAAGTTGTGTTGTGTTGTGTGTTGGAGCAGTGACCTACTGAGCAAGCCTAAGAACGCTGAAATTATTCTTCCGATTGGAAAAACGTAAGTTGGAAAAATTTACCACTTTATAAATCTCTTAACTAAAGAATGGAATTTATTGAAAATCCAGAAGAAGAAGTTCTGAAAACTTTATCAATAAAGAAGTTAAAAGAGATCGCTGAGATCTTAAAGATAGAAGTTACGGAGACTACACCATCGAGGACTGTGTTGACACAGCAGATAAAAGATGTGTTGATTGCGAGTGGAAAGTTGAAAGTAGAATCAAGCGCGGAGGGATATCAAGTTGAAGGTCAGATGTCTGAACAGTTGCGATTTCAAATAGAAATGAAACGGTTTGAGATGGAACAAAAACGTTTGGAAATAGAACAAAAACGTCTTGAGCTTGAGATGGAAGATAAGAAAAGTCAAAGAGAAAGTCAGGAAAGAATAGAACTAGCAAAGATAGGAGCTACTAAAAAAGAATCTCATAATGATGTAGAGATGGCCAGATGGAAAAAGCTAGTCCCTACCTACATTGATAAAGAAAGTGAAATAGCTAATTTCTTCCAGACCTTTGAAATTTCTTGCAGAGATTTTAAGTTCCCAGAAGATAAATGGGGAATATTAGTCAGAACAGCTTTTACTCAGGGAAGGGCAAGAGATTGTGTTCTATTGTTAAAAGAGGAGAATTTAAATGATTATGAAATCATTAAAGACACTGTACTTAAAGCCTATAACCAAATACCGGAAAGTTATCGGAAAAGGTTCCGTCAGTACACAATGTCCCCTTACCAAACACACTTAGACTTCCTTAGAGCAGAAGAAAAGTTAATGGATCAGTGGATAAAATCCAGAAATATCTCCACATTAAAAGAAATGAAAGATATCATTCTGTTAGAGGATTTTATTAACAAAGTGAGGCCGGATATAAGAATGTATTTATCCGAGCGTGATATCACTGACCCACATAAGGCTGCTGATTTAGCTGAACAGTATACACTGTGTCATAGAACAGCTGATGGAAAGAATTTTAATCGGTCACAACGGCCAGCAGAAAACACACAACAACAACATCGTGAAAAAGATCATTTTGTGAAACAAAATGATGTTAATAAAAAACCTGTCAACAAAAACGTCCAATGTACTTTTTGTAAAAGAGTAGGACATAGCATAGAAGACTGTTGGAGTATAAGGAAAGAAAAAAGACCTAATAAAGTAGTAATGTGCGTCAGACATGCACCAATACAAAATGTACAAGAAAGCGAAGATACAAACGAACTGAATTCGAAGAAAGATTCTTCTAAACCAGAAACACTGAGGGTGGAATTGCCTGAGAGCAAAAGTCAGAAGGTAGAGAAATCTACAACTGAAGAAAATAAGGATGAATATCCTAATTATAAATACAGAATGGCTACTATTGGATTAATTGTCCAAGTCCACAGAGACGAAAAAGTAGACCAAAGTATTTTTGACTCGAACAAGAGTCTGAAGTCATCGAAAGATGAAACAACACCCGAAAGTCATGGTCAAGGGAAGAATAAAATTGACACAGAGACCCTGTGCAGTTTTCAACCGTTCATTAGTGAAGGTTGTGTGGCCTTACAAAAGGAAGGACCACTGAAGTCCGTAAAAATATTACGAGACACAGGAGCATCATTAACCCTGCTGCTTAAAGATGTATTACCATTGAATGATAATACATTGACAGGACAGACTGTCCTATTGAGAGGTTTTGAATGGAAAGAAGAAATACCTCTACATAGGATATACCTATCATCTGGCTTGGTGACAGGATATGTGACAGTTGGAGTAATATGAAAACTTCCTGTTGAGGGCATATCCGTTATCCTAGCAAATGATTTGGCGAAAGGGAGGGTGAGACCTGAACTGATTGTGAAGGAAAATCCCGACCCTAGTCCTATTGTGGAGACAGGAAAAGAAAAAGAACTTTATCCTGTAGGTGATGTCATAAATGGTATGACACCACAGAAAAAGAAAGAAGAAATTCTCTCACAAGAAAAGAAAAAGAAAGAAGAAATTCTCCCACGAGAGAAGAAAGAGGAAGAAGAAGTGGAACTTGATACTACTATTTTCTCCATGATTGAAGATTGTCCGAAAGGAAATGAACAATCAAAGAAGTCATCACAAAATGAATTGACTGCTGAACAGAAAGTAGACCCAGAGTTGCTACAGTTGCATGAGAAAGCTGTCGACGAGAAAGAAACTCCTACTAATGATGTCTATGAACAGATAGACCACAGCATGAACAAACAACAATGCAAACCTGCAGTTGCCGGTACAGATGAAGATTTGAGGAGCATCACTGAAGAAACGAGTGCGGAGAGCTGGACCGAAACTATCAAAAGCTATGGGTTACCACAATCCATACCGACAGATCGAAGGACCAACTTCGCCCCGGAACTCTTCAATCCAGTCCTAAAGAACTTATGCCTGGAGCATGAGGTGATAACTGAATCCTATCCGGAAAGTCGAGGAGCCTATGGACCAATCTTTGGACCCACTGTCCGAGGACCACTCAAACTACTTCCAGAGGAATGGCAGACCGAATTGGATCTCCTTGGGCTGAGCAAGTACCTAGATAAGTACATAAATTTTTTGTCTGACATAACTGTATTTGTTAGAAAAAAATTGTACACTGCTCACATGCAGATGCCATTGTTGTGTGATGAAAGAAAGGCAAAAATATTATATCATTTGAAAATGATAAAGCCTTACCTTCTGAAAACAATTGGAATAAGCTTGATGTTGTTAACATTGTTACTCTTATTTGTAAAATTTATGCCTGGAGTACAGGATGAATTGAATGACAAATTCACTGATAGTTAGTTACCAAACTTACTATTTTAAAACTAAATCCCTTACTTGTGAAGAAAAAGGACTGAGTAAAAGTATTGTTAGAGTAAATATCATTATAGTGTGATATTTCTAAACAAACTTGTTAGGTTGAGCATTTAAAATAATTGCTATAAGAGAAAAAGATCAGTTTTATCCGCAGAATTGGTTTCTAAATCAGAGGACATTATAAATGTGGACTGATTATAAGATATGTTTGAGAATCTCTGGAAATGATAATTGAAACATTTGGCAGAGAGGATAATCTGATTGATAAAGATGTAAATGATTTTAAGAAAAGAGAATTTTTCTATCACTAAAGTATTGAGAAATGTTTTATGATTGTACTATGGAAATTTATTTTATCATGTACTGTTGTTGAAATAATTGCACTAAGTCAGGATGCAAATTTCTTCTATGTGAATTTATTCATTTGTAATATTATCATTGAATGTATGATAATGTAGGGTAAAAATAGTTGCTGCAAGACAGAACTATGACTAAAAAGAATTCCAAGAATTGTATTATATATGATTTTTCACTTTTAGGATACTGTTACATGAAAAGCAGACCAGAAGTAGAAACTAATGTAAACTTTGTTATCCTTGTTTTGTATAAATTTAGGATATGTGCCATTGACTTGACACTGTAAACCAGAATGGTTGAGAATGTCATGGTTGAGAATTTATAATGTTGACACACCAATGTTCAACTAATGTATTATTAATTAAGGATTTCATGTCAAGATTGTAAAACTAATCTATTTTTTTTTCACTGTATGAGTTAAAATAGATTGAATGAATTGTACTGACAATCAAAAGATTGGGTAGACCTGAACACTGTGAAAGTAACAGGAGAACCTAGAATCTATGAATAATGAATAAAACCTTTTGTGGAAAATGGAAAAGAGCAATGTACACCACTGAAAAGATTGGAAATGGAATGTTTTACCACACCAGTCAAACTAGCAGTTTGTTTTGTACATAAATTGTTACATTGATTTCGCTCTGAAAAAAATTAATAGTAGTCTATGCTTAACTCTTTTCTACTTCAATAATATTGTATTTGAAATGTCTTTAATGTAATTAAAAGAAAATAAGTACTTACTATTTAGTACTAAGATTGTATGAAGATAATATAATCTGCTTTGATTGATAGTTAATTAAGTAAATTAACCAAATTTGTTTCAAGTAAATCCATGTCTGCATGAAAGATAGAATGTTTCCATGTGAACTCTTTTAAAAAAAGAAAATAATGACGTCGAAAGGTCATGGTAAAATGAGAAATTGAAATATTTTTAATGATTTTTGCTATAAACTATTTTAATTCGTGAACAGACTATGTTTAATGTTCTCAAAATAACATAAATGAATTTAATTTTGAGATAATGGTTGTTAAATAATGCTCATTTAGTCAAGATAACGTTTTGGTCGCGTAGAGATTTTGACCTAAGCGG
The DNA here is from genome assembly GCA_949126835.1 of Anisus vortex. Taxonomy (NCBI): domain Eukaryota; kingdom Metazoa; phylum Mollusca; class Gastropoda; family Planorbidae; genus Anisus; species Anisus vortex. Next base: position 13,022,872 of record OX421508.1, on the reverse strand, counting down.
TGATGAGGTAGAAATTTGCATAGCGATGTCAATATTGTTAGAATCAATAGGGAATGAGAGAGTGATCGCAAGGAAGAGGGAGAGAAAGAAAAAAGAATACTGACCTAGAAATTTTGGGTTTTGACACAGACAGTATTGTTTAAAGTTTAATGTGTTAGCCAGCCTACAAACATGGAAAAAAATACTGTCGAGAAAATGATCGTGTTGTTGTGTAATTAGGTCAAGCCTAGTAGTTTTTTTTTCATCAAGAGCGTTTGTTTTTTTTTTCTCCTTATGAAAAAATAAGTCGTGTCTGAATAGACATTAGGTGATTTTTTCTTTTGTTGTATAATTACAAATTGTAAAAGCTAAGTTTATAATTAAATGAACGAGAGAGTTTTTATTAACGTGGAATGATAATGGAATAGAAATTATTAACTTGTATTATATTATATCTATTAAGAATGATTATGTATTTTTCTTGTATACACGATTTAGATAAACAATTTAATTGTCCATTGTTTTGAATTAAAAATTGAATGATTGAATGACTGTAGTTAAGCCATTTGATAAGATGAACTTATATTGCATATATTATATGTTATTGTTATCAGTTCGATTGAATTATTGGGATAGCCAATTGAACTGTATTGTTTTCCCCGGAATATTTTCTTTTATAATTATTCCTTAAAATTAACATTGTATTAACAATTAACAATGTAAAAGAAATAATTATAAAACTTTAGAAGGAGGGGGATGTTACGAATATCGGTCATAAATGAATGACGTAGTAAGGCATTGACCTCTTAACGAGTGCGTATCAGAGTCCAAAGCGACCAAGGTTTGACCTTTATGCCCTGAGGGCAGTTTAAATAAAATAATTCGTCCAACCCCGTGGAAATTGGAGAATAAAACTGAATCGCAGTATTATATAGAGAAAGAGGTTAAAATGCGTATTAAGACCCTGTAGAATCTTCGATGATAGTTTTCTTTGGAAAGTCCCGACCTCCTTAAAGTTAGTTCAGTTCGGAAGTTTGTCGAGTGAAGTCGCTATATTCATTTGTATATTGTATGCCATTGTATTAAAACTTATGTTGCCATCAGTTGATGAAGTTTATTGATCGTTTATATTGAGTCTACAATTTAAATAAAATTGTTTATTCAACAACTGGAGTTGTTTGATCTATCATTGTTGAGAAAGGTGTTGAAGATAATTATCACGAATATAACTACATTACTGCATAGACCTGTCAGTCAAGGAACCCCTAGCTTGGGCTACAGATTAGCAGAATCTAGAGACTTCTAATAAAGATACAACTATATTCATTGAATCCGATTTAACGAGTCGTAATAATAGTCATCATCATATAGAGGGCCATAACAATATGTTTACCAATGCTGTCAATCTTATTGTAGTTGGTGATAGTGTTTTATTGATGGAGCATAAAAACAATAGACATAAAATGATGTGCATTCCAAATGCAGTAACTTTTAACCTTAACATTTATTATAAAACAAAATTTAAAATGTAAATGCCCAATTGAAAAAAATTACATTACTACTCTAATCATACAAATGTGGAGGGCAATATATTATATATACACATTGACATTAAGTAATTCAGTAAACAGTTGAAGGTACGTTTTTTTTTTATTTCATACACTGTTAATCTTCTTTCATTATGTTATTTTACTGGATTGCATTTCCCATGGAATATTATCTACTGATGTTATAGTTGAGTGAAAATTCTTTAATAAAAAGATGCTAATTTTCAAGTGTTAAAACACAAAAACCATTTTCGTCCCGGGGGGCTTTGCCCCCCCTGGACCCCCCAAAAGGGGGCGTTTTCAGATTTTTTTCCAAATGACATTTACACACCTGTAACGAGAATTATCAACAACATTTACACGGCTCTGATCACAAGGAGATTGTGGTCGTAACAGTACAGAATGTGTTGTGGTTAATCACTGCATTATACACCAGGAAAACTTGTGCAAAAAGCACTGGGCTTCACTAATGTCATGAAAAATATGAGAAAGTGTGTGAATTACATTCGCGCTCGAAGACTGAATCATCGGCAATTTGTGTTTTTTTAGAAGAACTGGACTCTGATTCTATATTTCACTGCAGTTCGTTGGCTCAGAAGAGCTGCAACTTTGAAAATATTTTGGAACTTAAGAAAGGATATTGAACAGTTCTTGATAAATATGCAATAATATGTTACCTATTTAAGCAATGATGACTGGTTAAATGACCTTGCTTTTCTTACTGACATCACACAAAACCTGTTAGACTTTAATGTGAAACTACAAGGTTGGTGAACAAGATGTAAGAACACATTTCTTTTTTGAGAATAAATAATTTTTTTTAAGACCAAGTTGAATAGAACAACACTCACTCATTTTCCTACTCTGGCTCTCAGAAAAGCAGACATAGCAGATTTTAAGGCTCCAAATATACTAAAAATTTTGACAAGTTGTGTACGGAATTTATAAACAAATTTATAGATGATTTCAGAAAATGTGAAAAGGATTTTAAGCAGTTTTCTCAACCATTTTATCTTGTACCAGAGGGCAGTCCTGAGAGCTATTAAATGGAGCTGATAGAATTTCAGTCTGATATGGACTAGGGAAGAGTCTATAAAGCGACGACTTGGAGACTTTTTACAAAAACTATCTATGTGGAAAGCTTCCAAATCTAGAGCAACATGACAGGAAAATGATCTCACTGTTTGGCAGCACATATCGTTGTGAGCATTTTCTTTAAAGGATGAAATTAACTAAAAGTCGATACCGAAGTCAGCTCACAAATGAACGCCGAACTAGTCAGCTCACAAATGAACGCCGAACTAGTCAGCTCACAAATGAACGCCGAACTAGTCAGCTCACAAATGAACGCCGAACTAGTCAGCTCACAAATGAACATTAGTTAGGCCTAAACTAGAATGTGCATCATGTGTATTGGACACAAGGGAAAAGAGTAAAGAACTAATAATAAATAAAGCATTAAACTCAACATTTCAAATATAACCAATAAAAACCTCTTGCAATGTTCAGATAAACATTTTACTTATCCTGAAAGCGAGAACAAATGCATGTAAGTAGTATTTCTTCCCGACCGGCGAAGGAATGGGTTGCCAGAACAAACCAGAAAAAAACAGTCACTTAACATGATATCAAACATTAATAAAGATGCAAGACTAGACTCGGACCACGGATGAGCGTAGGACGCAATACTCATTGTTATAGAATATGCGTCTGTAATATATCAGATAAGAAAACGAAAACAAAGTTGAATGTAATGATATAATCAGTCAGAATGGTACTGTCCAGTAGGAATCCCAGTAAAATGTTTAGCAAATGGTCTAGCAGACAGTCTAGCGGATAGTCTAGCCGACAGTCTAGCAGAAAGTCTGGGCGGACAGTCTAGCGTTTAGTTTAGCGGAAAGTCTAGCGCACAGTAAGCGGACAGTTTAGCGGAAAGTCTAGTAGACAGTCTAGCGGACTATCTAGCAGACAAACTAGTAACTCAACATCATTTAAAACTTTAATAAAGATGCAAGACTAGACTCTGACCACGGATGTACGAGGGACGCAATGATCTTCTTTATAGAAGGAGCATCTGTAATGTTATGTAAGATAACTGGACTTGGCAGATGCCTCTGTTGGTATCTCTCTCTCGCCTTCTCTCTTTCTCTCTTGTCTGTGAAAAGATATCTTGGTTGCGAAACATGGGCTGTCCCGCATGCGTTAGCCCAGTCTTAATGGTGGCTTATCGTTGGTTTATCCATGCTCTTTGAAGCCTTGTTCTCCAGTTTCTGTGTCCGCCGCCTATTAAGAGCCAGCATCAATAAAAATGTAAACATCTTGTCCCTGTGTAGAAAAAACGCCCTCTCAACAAACCAAGAAAAAAATGTTATGAATAAATTGAGTTGTCCTAAAACAAAATTGAATTATAAATTTTTTTAATTTGTATTAATTTCATATTTAGTTTTTTATTTAATTGTATTATTAACCAATTATCTTGCAACACATATCTGTTATATTATGTCTTTCCCAGGTTCAGTGAACTGAAATGATAGTCTTAGATGGCGGCCCTTCACCTTACTTCCATATAATTTATTTGTTTTTTTTTTAGAAAATTGAACATTAGAATTCTGCCACGGATACCAGTTTTAAATAAAAATATAAGCATTGGACACCACTTTAGCTGAGTAATAGATTACCGTATTCGGTGGATGGGGCGGAGCGGAGGGAGGATTTGGCTCGGACAGGAATAATACCTGGAGCCGTATGTAGCCTATAAGCCGCTAGCCCACATGGTTATTACCAGGCTTTAGCATTCAAAGAAAATTGTTAACTAGATTGTATCGTACTTATTTTTCATATCCTACACAGCTGTGACCAGTGTTACACTATTACGTACAGTTTAGATACGTAAAAAAAGAATGCTTCTAATCGTAACGTGTTTGTATAAACAATAACAGGTATAATACAACAATACGTTGTTTTGTTTACACGGACACACCTCGTCCGTTGTGAAGAATTTTGTTGGATTTTAGGTGCATGGTTGATGTTTGTTGAAGACTTAAGTTACAATAGAACAACTAAAGTCTTAAGTTACAATAGAAAAACTAAAGTCTTAAGTTACAATAGAACAACTAAAGTCTTAAGTTACAATAGAACAACTAAAGACTTAAGTTACAATAGAACAACTAAAGTCTTAAGTTACAATGGAACAACTAAAGTCTTAAGTTACAATAGAAAAACTAAAGTCTTAAGTTACAATAGAAAAACTAAAGTCTTAAGTTACAATAGAACAACTAAAGACTTAAGTTACAATAGAACAACTAAAGACTTAAGTTACAATAGAACAACTAAAGACTTAAGTTACAATAGAACAACTAAAGACTTAAGTTACAATAGAACAACTAAAGACTTAAGTTACAATAGAACAACTAAAGACTTAAGTTACAATAGAACAACTAAAGACTTAAGTTACAATAGAACAACTAACGTCTTAACAGAAACAAAAGAGAGGCTCAAGAGGGCAAAAGAAAAAACACTATTGAACGAAGAATGGTCAACGATTCAAATCTAATAAAGATTAAATCTTTTATTGACACACGAAACGAATTTCAAAAGGAATGTTTTTATATATTGCTTGGCAACACACAGCCAGTTGAAAATAAAGATTTTTCTCTGAGGCAATATATAACCAAGTTTAAGGCTGACCTGTATGTCCTAACCCAAACATGGATAAACAAAGAAGATACTCTATGTTTATTGAGCGCCGAACTGGATAACACATGGATGAGGTCAATAGAAAGTGTGGATAACACATGGATGTGGTCAATAGAAAGTGTGGAAAACACATGGATGTGGTCAATAGAAATTGTGGAAAACACATGGATGTGGTCAATAGAAATTGTGGAAAACACATGGATGTGGTCAATAGAAATTGTGGAAAACACATGGATGTGGTCAATAGAAATTGTGGAAAACACATGGATGTGGTCAATAGAAAGTGTGGAAAACACATGGATGTGGTCAATATAAAGTGTGGAAAACACATGGATGTGGTCAATAGAAAGTGTGGAAAACACATGGATGTGGTCAATATAAAGTGTGGAAAACACATGGATGTGGTCAATAGAAAGTGTGGAAAACACATGGATGTGGTCAATAGAAATTGTGGAAAACACATGGATGTGGTCAATAGAAAGTGTGGAAAACACATGTGTGGCGTTTTGGGAGAAGATTAACGTCACACGCAACTAAGAAAGGTCTTAGATGTAATCAGCTCTTATAAAATACTATAATCATATCATCTGTACGTACAAACCACTGACAACAATTGCCACAATTTTGCATGTCTGATCGGAGTAAGAATGTGTGTTTCCTTTTTATCCCCTATATTTAACATTAAAGTATTTTGCTTGCATTGAATTTTATTTACATATATGTATATGTTCGGCATGCCCATAAGTATATTACTTATATTGACTTTAGTTTCCATTCATGTATATTGTCATTGTTACTAAGTCTACATCATGCCCACCATTCTAAATTGTGTAACATGGTTACGTCTCGCCCCCCCCCGGTACCACGGACGATCGAGAAACAGGTCAAGGCCATTCCTGAGCCCACCGTCTCTGACCTTCGCCCCCCCCCCGTCCCTCCTCACTTAAAACATGTATATGAAAATAGACCTCTAAGGGCTCGTTCCCTGGTCAAAACCCCTTTGTTGCTTAAACAAAGGCGCCGCCGGAAGATAAGAATTACCTAGGATGGCTGACCGCCTCTTCGCCCCTCCCCCTCACCGCCACTCGCACCCACCATCCCCCACCCCTCTCCCCATGCTTTCCCTACTGCTGTCAATCAAACTAAACATGTACATTTCCCCCTATCCTCCCATTTTATATCACGTGACTATTACTATTAATGTTTTTAGTTTTAGTTATAGATTGAAGGTGTAGAGTTTTACGGACAGGCTAGCTAGGGGTCGTGAAAGCGGAGTGGGTCCCGTCTGGGCCCCTCCGAGGCCTTTGTGAAGGCTCCGACCCTAAGTCTGTATCTAAATCTTAATCTTTGCTGTTTATATTGTTGGACAATGTACCTAGGATATTATGTATGATATATATGCAACGGTATACTCAGTCTTAATGTGAATAAACTTCAGAATATAATGTTTCCGCTCGTGTTCTCTAATGACTATAATCGATGTGGTGAAGTCTATATGTGTTTAGTATAGCCAAACCTCTGCATAATTACCTCAGACGAGCCATGGAATTCTACACACTTAAATATAAATTTGATCATCAATACGTTAAACTCTAGCAAAGTACTCTGGCGCATCCCTTAAGACAACACGCAGCCAACAATAATAGAAGAGAATAATTCATCTCTTATCTATTTTTGCAGACCACTCTTATAAGAAGGAAAGAATACACATACGAGCCTGCCTGCCACACAGCGTGACATAATTCAGTCACTTTTACTTAATCATACAGAAGGCACGACACACAGGAGGCTCAGGTGCAAATCTAACCCCAACTTATAAAGTTTACGTGGTGATTAAGTGGTCTAATCACCCCCCGCCACGTGACAACATGGGTGTGGTCAATATAAAGTGTGGAAAACACATGGATGTGGTCAATAGAAATTGTGGAAAACACATGGATGTGGTCAATATAAAGTGTGGAAAACACATGGATGTGGTCAATATAAAGTGTGGAAAACACATGGATGTGGTCAATATAAAGTGTGGAAAACACATGGATGTGGTCAATATAAAGTGTGGAAAACACATGGATGTGGTCAATATAAAGTGTGGAAAACACATGGATGTGGTCAATATAAAGTGTGGAAAACACATGGATGTGGTCAATAGAAATTGTGGAAAACACATGGATGTGGTCAATAGAAATTGTGGAAAACACATGTATATGGTCAATATAAAGTGTGGAAAACACATGGATGTGGTCAATAGAAATTGTGGAAAACACATGGATGTGGTCAATATAAAGTGTGGAAAACACATGGATGTGGTCAATATAAAGTGTGGAAAACACATGGATGTGGTCAATATAAAGTGTGGAAAACACATGGATGTGGTCAATAGAAATTGTGAATAACACATGGATGTGGTCAATAGAAATTGTGGAAAACACATGGATGTGGTCAATATAAAGTGTGGAAAACACATGGATGTGGTCAATAGAAAGTGTGGAAAACACATGGATGTGGTCAATATAAAGTGTGGAAAACACATGGAGGTGGTCAATAGAAATTGTGAATAACACATGGATGTGGTCAATAGAAATTGTGAATAACACATGGATGTGGTCAATAGAAATTGTGGAAAACACATGGATGTGGTCAATATAAAGTGTGGAAAACACATGGATGTGGTCAATAGAAAGTGTGGAAAACACATGGATGTGGTCAATATAAAGTGTGGAAAACACATGGATGTGGTCAATAGAAAGTGTGGAAAACACATGGATGTGGTCAATATAAAGTGTGGAAAACACATGGATGTGGTCAATAGAAATTGTGGAAAACACATGGATGTGGTCAATAGAAATTGTGGAAAACACATGGATGTGGTCAATAGAAATTGTGGAAAACACATGGATGTGGTCAATAGAAATTGTGGAAAACACATGGATGTGGTCAATAGAAATTGTGAATAACACATGGATGTGGTCAATAGAAAGTGTGGAAAACACATTGATGTGGTCAATATAAAGTGTGGAAAACACATGGATGTGGTCAATAGAAATTGTGAATAACACATGGATGTGGTCAATAGAAATTGTGAATAACACATGGATGTGGTCAATAGAAATTGTGGAAAACACATGGATGTGGACAATAGAAATTGTGGAAAACACATGGATGTGGTCAATAGAAAGTGTGGATAACACATGGATGTGGTCAATAGAAATTGTGAATAACACATGGATGTGGTGAATAGAGTGTGTGGAAAACACATGGATGTGGTCAATAGAAATTGTGGAAAACACATGGATGTGGTCAATAGAAATTGTGGAAAACACATGGATGTGGTCAATAGAAATTGTGGAAAACACATGGATGTGGTCAATAGAAAGTGTGGAAAACACATGGATGTGGTCAATAGAGAGGGTGGATAACACATGGATGTGGTCAATAGAAAGTGTGGAAAAGGAGATGGATTGGCCATAATATATAAAGACAACATAAAGAGGAAAGATTTAAATAGTGGCACGGTCAAATATTTTGAATATGCAATATGGAAGTGCCTTTTGAAAATAAAATAAGTATATATAATATAGCTATCTATAGACCTCTATAAATAAACGAACAATTAAAATGTTTATAGAGGACTGAACAGAGTTTCTTGACCATATTCTCACTAAAGCATAAAAACAACAATATCATAACAATGGGAAATGTTGAACATAGACGTTAACACGCTAAATGACACAGGGGTTCAAATATTTAAAAAAACGATGAAATCGCTTGGTCTCGAGCAACATGTCACAGAGTCAACACACAAAGCAGGTAACATCCTAGACCTGATATATAAGGAAATAGAAGGTGAAATAAAATCAAAAGATTTGAAAACAAAGATTATTTATCAGAACATTGCCTCATACATAGTGAAATTAATGTTCCTAAAAAACATCTCAAGAAAAACTATAACATACAGAAAATACAAATCACAGCCAAAGTCCAAGTAACAAAAGACTTTGAGTTTAATGTTAGTGAAACATTTGAGGTAGACAAACTAGTAAGTTCGAAGACAAAGTAATGTTACTAATATAACAACATGTGCTTGTAACAACAAAAACAATAACAACAAGTGATCACAATCCATGGTTCAACGAAGAAAAATAGGTCAGCAGAAACGTGCTATACGAAGAAGGGAAACAACTTGCAAATGATATAAAGAAAAACACAAGTAGAAAGCCATGTGTGTTAAAATAGCTAACTACAGAAGACTGATAAAAAAAACAAAAACAAAGTTACTTGGAAAGAACGTAAAACACGCTGAGCTTGACACAAGGAACTATACAAAATCCTAAACAATAACACGGGTAAAAGGGAAGAAAACTTTATGCCTGAAAACAAAAACAGACAAAGACCTGGCGGACATGTTTGCCAATTTCTTTCTTGAAAAAATCTCAACAATTAGAGAAGATCTTAATTTGACACAAAAATACAAGCCTTCAGTCAGCGGGGTTAACAAACTAGACAGTTTTAGAGTTCTGTGACAGCAGGAAGTTAAAAACATAATCAAATATCTATCTAGAATGCATGCCAACGAAGCTACTAAAAGAGATATATTCTTCCCGTGATAACAAAGATAAAAAATTCATCACTGGAACAATGAACATTTACAACATGCTAAAAGACTGATATTATCAGACCACTGATTAAGAAAGCTGGGCTAGACCTAATTTGCTAATAACTACAGACCTATAAGCAACTTGCCTTTCCTTTCAAAAGTTCTAGAAAGGCAGCTCTCATTCAAATAATAGAGCACTGCAATAAAAAAAATGACATAATCCCGCATTTTCAATCTGCATACAGACCATTCTATAGTTGTGAAACTGTTCTGGTCAAATTAATGAACGACCTTCTATGGGCAATGAAACATCGGGAGGTAACTGCGTTGATGGCAATATATCTAAGTGCAGCTTTTGATAAAGTAGATAAAGGTTCTCAACGGGGGCGATATCGCCCCCCAGGGGGCGGTGAAGAGATCTTGGGGGGGGGGGGGGGGCGCTGACGATCCCGGGGGCGATAAGGGGGCGGTGGAGGGCCAGTGCCGTTGCAAGGGATTTGGGGGCCCGGGGGGCTTGGCCTCTTTAGGGGCCCCTGCATATTGACATTCAACATTATGACATGAGAAAAAACAATTCGTACAGTCATTTGAGGGCCCTCCTCAAGTAGGGGCCCGGGGGGATTTTCGAATTTGGACCCCCCTCCCCCTCCCCTAGCTACGCCACTGTGGAGAGCAAATCTTCTTGAAATAATGTTTATAGATTTACACATTAAATTAAACAAATTAAAGGACTTAATAATTATAGCAGTAATATTTTGCTTGGTGAGTCAATAGCTGAACAGTCGATTAAAATTAATAGACTGATCCGCTAATGACCTATTGCCACAGTGTAATTGTGACGTAGATAGCTCTGAACAGAAATGGTTGGAGATGTACCCCTACTTACTTACTTACTTACTGCCCGTAACGCCGTGGGCGCATTGGGCAGCAACAAAGTCCCTTTATCTTTCTCTGTCACGTGCGACTATTCCAATCGTACCCCAGGAGTGACCAAATTCTTTTAATTCCTGCTCCACTGTTCTGCGCCAGGTTACTTTTGGCCGACCTCTCTTTCTTTTCCCTTCTGGAGTCCAGTGTAGTGCTGTCTTGCAGATGTTCCCTTCCTCTCTTCTCAATACATGGCCAATCCATCGCCAACGTCTTTTCATTATGATTGTGTCCATGTCTTCGTGGTTGGATTGGGACATTAATTCTTCGTTGGTTATTTTCTTTGGCCAAAATATTTTCAAAATCTTCCTGAGGTTTTTCGTGTGGAAAGTGGAAAGCTTCACAAGGTCCTGTTGTGTCATGCGCCAACATTCTGCACCATATAGAAGGACAGGAAGCACACAGCTGTTATATAGTTTTATTTTCTTTCTGGTACTATATGTACAGGATTTCCAGATGTTGGTCATGTTATAAAATGCAATTCTTGCTTTGTTCAGTCTGTTCTGAATATCTTCTTTGCTTCCTCCATCTGGTGTGAGTGAGCTTACTAGGTATGTGAATTTTTCTGAGTTAGGGAGATCTTTATTGTCCACTTTGACTGGAATCATAGTAGTGGTATTTAGCACCATGACTTCAGATTTCTTTTGATTTATTTTTAGTCCAACTTGAGAACTAAAATTATTTAGCCTGTCTGTTTTGGCTTGCATTTGCTGATAGGTGTGAGACAAAAGTGCAAGGTCATCAGCATAGTCTAAATCCTCGAGTGTTGATAACAAAGTCCATCTGATGCCATTGTTTCTCACTTCTGTTGTGTTTTTCATCACCCAGTCAATTAGTATGTTAAACAGTAATGCGGACATCACGCATCCCTGTCTCACCCCTGTCCTCACTTCGAACCATATGTTGCTACCTTTCATGCAGCAGCTGTAGTTGCTGTAAAAGCTCTTGATCAGCTGTACCATGTGAGCAGGTATTCCGTATGCTCTCAGAATGCGCCACAAACTGTCTCGGTGAACACTGTCGAATGCCTTTTCGAAATCAATGAAGTTGATGTAAAGTTGTCGTTGCCATTCTGTACATTGTTCTATGATGTTTCGTAGAGCAAAAATCTGTTCTGTGCAGTTCCTCCCTTTTCTATAACCGGCTTGCTCTTTTCTAAGAATGATGTCGACAGCTTCGTAAAGTCTCCCGATGATCACCTTGGCCAGTACTTTGCTTGGGATTGACAGAAGCGTAATGCCACGCCAGTTATTGCAGTCACTAAGTGCACCCTTTTTGGGGATTTTGATAATTATTCCTTTAGTCCAGTCTTCTGGTACGTATGCTTCCACCAATATTTTTCTGAAAAGTGGCTCCAATATATTAGCTGCTGTCTCTGCGTCAGACTTAAATAGTTCAGTGTTCAAGTTATCGGATCCTGGAGCTTTATTGTTTTTTAGTGATTTAATGGCATTTACAATTTCTTCTTTTGTAGGTGGTTCTACATTGATGTCCAATTCTGTCTGTACATCCGGAATTACTGCTTCTTCCAATGGTGGCTCTCTATTAAGTATTTCGCTAAAATGTTCAGCCCATCGTTTATTTTGTTCAGCTTCATTAGTCAGCAGTTTTCCTTGTTTATGCTTAATGGGTGCATTTGGTGATGAGTGGAATTTACAACAAATCTGCCTGGTGATTTTATATAATTGGCCTTACTCTCCTTTAGCTGCAGCTCTTTCTGCTTCATTTGCTAGTTCTTCAACAAATGCCCTCTTGTCTGCACGCACCATCTTCTTTACTGCCTTGTTGGCTTCTTTATATTGGTATTTGTATTTTTCTTGTAGTCTTGTTGACCTAGTGCTGTTCATTTGATTTTTTATCTTGCGTCTCTGGTCTATGGCACACCATGTAGTTGGTGTAATCCTTTCTTTTGTCTATTTCTTATCTCTAAAGCCCAAGCATTTTTCTGCACTTTGTTGGTATGCAACTTTGACATTTTCATAGTATGAATTAATATTATTATTACTCTCATCATCAGAGCTTAAACTTTGTAATGCCTGGAATCTATTCCTGATCTGTGTGATGAAGGTAAGCTTAGTGTGAGGATCTGTTAGTTTCTGTATATTGTATCCTCGCTGTATGACTGTCTTGTTTTGTGACCGCCTCAGTTTCAGCTTCACTTTTGCTATTACCAACTGATGGTCACTTCCAACATCAGCACCTCGTTTTACTTTAACATCTATCAATGATCTCCTCCATTTGGCACTTATAAGCAGATGGTCAATTTGGTTTCTATCTCTATCATTGGGCGAATACCATGTCAACTTGTGAATCTCACGATGTAGAAACAAAGTGCCTCCTATTACCATGTTATTAGAGCTACAAAGTTCAACTAATCTTTCCCCATTTTCGTTCCTTATACCACAACCATGAGTTCCCATTGTTCGTTCGTTGCCATTGTTGTCATGTCCTACTTTTGCATTTAAGTCTCCCATTATTATCATCATGTCATGCAGTGGTGCTGATTTAACTTCTGTCTCCAATTGTTCATAAAAAAGGTCTTTTGTTTCATCCTCACTGTCGTTTGTAGGGCCATAGCATTGTATGATGGTCATATTTATCTGACTACCTCTCATTCTGATTTTAATTAGTCTACTGCTAATTGGTTTCCAGTCTATAAGGCATTTTTCTGTACCTTTCCTAAGGATGATGGCGACTCCTTCTTCATGCAGGTAATCATCTTTTCCTGAATATAAAACTGTCTCTCCTGTCGAAGTTGTCATTCTTCCGAATCCCGGCCATCTAGCTTCACTGATGCCTAAAATGTGTATACCGTAGCGCCGCATCTCTGCTGTCACTTGTGCTAGTTTACCAGTTTGGTACATTGTGCGTACATTCCAAAATCCCAGTTTTGTCTTGGTTTTGGTACTCAAGACCTCTATCTTCCTGTCCGTGGCTTCCAAAGAATGGCTTTCACACACCTGTACAAATGCTGCCAGAGCCCGGGCCAGAGGGCAAAGTTCACCTTATCGCGGAGGTTAAAAGAGCAATGAAGAAAAGAATATATTAGGCTGCCCCTGCCCAACTCCAACGGTCCCGCTTTCAAGTGCCAGAGATGCGACAGTTTATCTGTCAAGGATAGGTATCAATAGGCACAGCTAATGCTACAAAACTGTCGAAATATAAAGGGCGCAAAAAAAATTGTCTCCTGATTAAGGGATGTAAACGAAAACCGGAATACAGGATTTTTTGGGAAGAGGTGGGGAACCGAAATCCGGTTTTAAACCGGTTTTATACAACCGAAAGCCGGTTTTGAAGAAAAAACGGTTTTAACATCAATACTTCTGATACTATGGAGCCAATGAATTGTGACGTAAAAGTTATTCAAAGCCGTATATGAGCTTAACCTAGATTTATTACTATATTTAGATTATTTTCCGAGAATGGCAAGTGGGATGGGGCGTTATATTGTGGATGAAATGTGACGTAAAACACAATGGCTGATAAATAACCAACATACTAATTAGAAATAGGAATCGCGCTGATTTTTTAAAATAGTGGATCGATTAAGTACTAATGGATCCCACCTTAGCAACGTCCTGTAAAGTCTGGAGCGAGCGTAAGCTAGCTACCTGTAGGCCCGCTATTCATGAACTAACTGCACTTTTCTCAAGAATTCTCTCTATCAAGTCATACATAAAAAAAAGCCAGTGCCCGTCTCTGCATCGCTGAATGACCATTACTAAATGACACATAGTCTACTTGCGAGCGTGCGTCAAATAGCTAGCGGGCTTAGGATAGCTGTGTCTGATATTAAGTGACACTTTTGTACCCATGGGCCTCAAAGACTGGCGAAGTGTGAAGTGTGTAAACCGCCGATACGTTCCCATAAGAATACACCGGTGAGCAAACGCATCGGGGACAGCTCCCGCAGCGGGTCCGAGACCCATTGCACTGCCGGGAGGATACAGGGTCTCGGTGGGGAGGAAGCAATGGACGCTGCAACCCCGTCTCGAGAAACACCCAGTGCCTGGATGTCTGTACCTGTAGTATAGGATTTGTGCTACCGGGTGACAGTGCAGTTATATAAGGGACCGCAGTAGGCAATCAAGCTGCGGAATCATCACTGTGCCATCACTTTGGCGTGCCATGGGGTGGCTCCAGCCCGGACAGAGCTGAACTCAAACATATCGTTACGCCCTGGACAAAAGAGCCCTTTGGACTCGTCCGTTTCTTTTTTAAAGAGACCTTATAACTCTGTCCATTGTGTATTTCACAGGCAGGCAACATGTAGTTGCTAAAATCTCAGCGATCGTCTGCATCTATCTCTTCAATATGTAATAACTGCAGTAAACAAAATCAGAAGCAATGCATTCAACGAGAGAGTGTTTAAACAACTGTGTATTGAGAATGACGAAGACTATAATCGTTTGCTACTGAACGCTGGTTATAAATTGCAGGGAGATGACCTCAATTTGATCAAAGCAAAAAGTGTCATTTCGTCATTTGTGTAAAAACTTCAATTGAAAAACGAAACTTTGGAAAATTTTTTTAAAGGGGGCGGTGAGACGAAAAAGGTTGAGAACCTATGAAGTTGATCATGACATTTTACTATCTGTGTTACAAGCTAAATTCGGCATCGAAGGACAAGTTCTAAACTTGTTTTACAGTTATTTAAGACAAATAAGCTGCAAAGTAAATGTTGGAGAAGCGTACTCTGATCCACACACATTGACTTTTTCAGTCCTGCAGTTTTCGTGCTCATGGCCATTGCTCTATTTACTATAAACATCCATTGCTCTATTTACTGTAAACATCCATTGCTCTATTTACTATAAACATCCATTGCTCTATTTACTATAAACATCCATTGCTCTATTTACTATAAACATCCATTGCTCTATTTACTATAAACATCCATTGCTCTATTTACTATAAACATCCATTGCTCTATTTTCTATAAACATCCATTGCTCTATTTTCTATAAACATCCATTGCTCTATTTACTATAAACATCCATTGCTCTATTTACTATAAACATCCATTGCTCTATTTACTATAAACATCCAGTATGAAAGAAGAAATTCTACAAAACATTGATCTGCACGGATATGTCGCCGACATGCCATAAAAATAATTTGTTTAGCAACTAAAATGTAACAATCGCAATTTCTTCTCTCGAAAATTGTTCAAGAATAATCATTGTAGGCCTATGGAAAGACGGCAATATATTAAAAATGAATACATCAAAACTAAATTCCTTTTCGGATCAAACAACAAATTAAAAAATGCTAAACAATCTATCTACTAGTCAACAAAAAGAACATCCATAAATCAACTAAAAAAATAACTTGGCGTATATTTAGATAAAAACGAACCCTCAAAAAGCGAACCAAAAAAAAACAAAAACAAATTTAAATCTGCAATGTGGAATCTGCAGAGAATAAAGAATATTACAATCATTATAACAAAAGAGGCAAATAAGACAATTAATCGTTGGCCTGGTAATCTCTCATTTAGACTATCCGAACTGTCTATACACTGAACTGCCAGAGTGTGAGTTGAAAAAGACTGCAAAGGGTCCAAAACATGGCTGCGAAAATTAATTGTTCTGAACAATGAAAATAACTCATTAGTCTAAAAAAAAACTGTACTTCTTATAACACTTAGGAACAAATTCAAAGTTCTGACTATACTCTATAAAAGTTTTCATGGTCCACCTCCCCAGCACATGAGATCCATGGTCGAGCTACACATATCAGAAAAAAAAAGGGCTGCCGTTCAAACAAAATTAATCTACTGCTCAAGGTACCAAGCGTAAAAACAGAAACATTAGCAGCTCGCTTCTACAGCGTCGTAGCACTTCATTCAGAAACATCAGCTTCAAAAGTCAGTTTTTTTCAATTAGAACCGGAAAATTATGTTTTGTGTTTTTTTTTATCAATAACAAACACATATTGGAGGTCCCTCGCATGCCATTGAAAATCGCTCTGCGTGCCAAGTTTGACACGCATGCCTTAGGTTGCCGAGCTATGGTTCAGTTCATTGTTGGCATCCTTTCTGTTAATACTATCAATGAATTTGAATTATTTTAGTTAGATTATTATCATGTATATTCATTGTATATCATAATCATTTTTATATTAATATTATGATATCATCACTGTTATCACTTTTAGCCAAGTAGTATAGATGTCAGAGCCAAGTAGTATAGATGTCAGAGCCAAGTAGTATAAATGTCAGAACCAAGATGTACAGATGTCAGAGCCAAGATGTACAGATGTCAGAGCCAAGTAGTATAGATGTCAGAACCAAGATGTACAGATGTCAGAGCCAAGTAGTATAGATGTCAGAACCAATATGTACAGATGTCAGAGCCAAGTAGTATAGATGTCAAAGCAAAGTAGTATAGATGTCAGAACCAAGTAGTATAGATGTCAGAACCAAGATGTACAGATGTCAGAGCCAAGTAGTATAGATGTCAGAACCAAGATGTACAGATGTCAGAGCCAAGTAGTATAGATGTCAGAACCAAGATGTACAGATGTCAGAGCCAAAGTAGTATAAATGTCAGAACCAAGTAGTATAGATGTCAGAGCCAAGAAGTATAAATGTCAGAACCAAGATGTACAGATGTCAGAGCCAAGTAGTATAGATGTCAGAACCAAGATGTACAGATGTCAGAGCCAAGTAGTATAGATGTCAAAGCAAAAAAGTATAGATGTCAGAGCCAAGTAGTATAGATGGCAGAACCAAGTAGTATAGATGTCAGAACCAAGTAGTATAGATGTCAGAACCAAGATGTACAGATGTCAGAGCCAAGTAGTATAGATGTCAGAACCAAGTAGTATAGATGTCAGAGCCAAGTAGTATAGATGTCAGAACTAAGATGTACAGATGTCAGAGCCAAGTAGTATAGATGTCAGAACCAAGATGTACAGATGTCAGAACCAAGTAGTATAGATGTCAGAACCAAGTAGTATAGATGTCAGAGCCAAGTAGTATAGATGTCAGAACCAAGATGTACAGATGTCAGAGCCAAGTAGTATAGATGTCAGAACCAAGATGTACAGATGTCAGAGCCAAGTAGTATAGATGTCAGAACCAAGATGTACAGATGTCAGAGCCAAGTAGTATAGATGTCAGAACCAAGATGTACAAATGTCAGAGCCAAATAGTATAGATGTCAGAACCAAGATGTACAGATGTCAGAACCAAGTAGTATAGATGTCAGAACCAAGATGTACAGATGTCAGAGCCAAGTAGTATAGATGTCAGAACCAAGATGTTGTCATGATGTGATATTAATTATGCAAAGTTTAGTCCTTTGTAATTAGTTACGCATAAGTTTAATTATAATGTGCGTGTTTGGGAGTAATAATTTCCCCTACACACTTCCCCCCTTCCCCCAAACCCCTACGCTTTTATCAACCGCTTGGTTAGGTCGTGACGTACCTAGACTATCCCTCTTTGTTGTCACTAGCACCTTTTACCCCACCATTATAATCTATTGTTTGCAAATTGGGAAGCGCTATGGTGTCCAGTGTTGCACACTAGGGCGCCCATGGTCGTTCAGCCGAATCTTGTTTCTGATAGCAATTTGGGCCTATTGTTTGTCGTCGCGAGTCACGCGCCGCACCTAGTTAGGATCCTTTGTTTAAGACACGAGATGTACCAAATTGTGGAAGATAGTAAATGTGGTGACAGACCGCGCCTCCCCCTCTCTATTACACCCACCCAGTCTAGCTAGACCAGGTGTTATGACTAATCCCTCTGACACTGGCCACGCCTCTGGACCAATAATTGTGTAGACAACTATGTAGACCTTTTTTGCCATTGGTTGACGTTCTGCAACTGGGTCGCCATTTTAGACTGACCAGTGGGCAGATATAAGGGACAGGTTTTATGTAGACGTAGGAGACTGGATACTCCTTCTTAAAATGTTGGATGACGTTATTCCATATTGGATTTTTAAAAAAATTGTTCACTTGGAATTACTGTGTTGTGAAGTCGTGTTTATATATTATTCTTTTCCATGTATTGACGTTTATGTGCTTGGATATAATTGATGTGTTGTGGACGCCTTATTATCCCTATATTTAAGAGTGACTATGTAAAATAACCACGTTAATACCGGCAATAAACGTTCGACTTATGTAACTACATAACTTGAACTCGTTTGTTCTGATTGAGTGTGCATGAGAATACGTGAAGCAAGGAAGGTAGACCGCCAGAGAAACGGCACGTTAAATAAAAATATCAAGCGTTGTTGATGCAACAAGTCTAGTTCAGTCAGTAGCCGTCATAGCCCATAGACAACGAACCAAGTGAGGTGGGATTATAGCGTGTGAGAAGCACAGTAACGAGCGCATCGTACTGGCCACACAATCCCCTCATCACAAATGAGTAGCTCGTCCTGGATCTTTAGAACCTCAGCACTCGATTCCAGATCACTCAAGCCAAGGATCTGGAGCATTCAGTGCAGAGACTGTCGAGATTCAACCGACTAACGTCAGAAACACTCACAGTCGAGGGGCCGGCAGTTAAAAGCCTGAGCTTAGAGTAAATCGCGATAGCTTGAGGGGGCTCTGTGCTAAATTCTCTGAACGCACCAGATAGACACTACGACCAGTACGTCAACGAATCAACATAGAAGAAGACACCAGAAACGCATGGTTATACGACAGGACCAGTGGGACAACGGAAAGAACCAGGGAACATTTAGGACTCTATAACTGCATTCTCTAAACTAAACTCGCGTTCCTATTGCGCTAACTTCTACATTCAAGGGGAAAGCTGCAGAAGGAAACGAATGGACTTTAATTCTGAATGAAATATAGACCTAGAGTTAGATATATTTTCTGTGTTCAGCACATTAGTGCGAGAGCGAAAAGCACGCTGAACTTTAATTAGTTTTATTAGATTAAATACTATACTGAACTCTATAGTTAGTTTATTAGATTGAATGTTAGATAGTTGTGATATTTGTGCATAGTATTGTGGTAGTTAGATGTATTTGTGCATGTGATTTCTTGTTGCTGACGGGACATTTGGGGTAAGTCAACCGTTTTGCTATATTCCCTTTTACTCTTTGTACATCTCGTGCTCACCAATTTATCTTTCTTATTCATACGCGTTAATTGTCAACGAACATGGCCGAGATAGTCAAGTTGAAACTAGAGTTAAAATCTTTAGGTGAATCATTAGGCTTAACCGGCCGGGAACTGATAAACTTCATGAATGAAGAACTAGATAAAATACAGGAAATTAAGCGGGAAAAAGAGAAAATAGAATTGGCCCGGATTGACAAGGAGAAACATGTGGTCCAGGTAGCAATCGAACAAGCAAAAATTAATGTCCAAAACGAACAGGCAAAAATTAATGCCCAAAACAAACAGGCAAAAATTATTGCCCAAAACGAACAGGCAAAAATTAATGCCCAAAACGAACAGGCAAAAATTAACGCCCAAAACGAACAGGCAAAGATAGAGGCCGAAAAGGCCATTAGATTAAAAGAGATAGAAATGCAAATAGAGAGGGATAGAATGTCAAGGGTAGAGTCATCTCCCCTATCTCAATCCTATACCCTTGGCACCCCGTCCTCTGAGGCCCAACCCCAAAACCCCCCTTTCTATTTTCCGTTAGACGTTTATGACGATCGAATGGAAAGTGTGGAGGTCTTTTTAAGCCGTCTCGAGACATTGGCCCACACCTATCAGTTAAATCAAACTGAGTGGTGCCGAAAATTGTCTCACGCGCTGAGGGGAAAAGCCTACGAGACATACGCCAAGATTCCGGCAGATAGCAGCGGGGACTACCAAACCCTTAAAAACGCTCTGCTAAACAGCTATGACCTCAATTCCAAAGCATATCAAAAGAAATTTAGACACGCAAGAATTGAAATCGGCGAGACCTTTCATCAGCTAGCTGAAAGGCTAGAAAAGTATCTTACCAAGTGGCTCACATTGGCCCATGGGGAGGAAACTTATGACAGCCTAAAGGAGCTGATGATGGTCGAGCAACTTAGGCAATGTATGAGCGGGGATTTAAAGGTGTTTATCGATTAACAAGGGGCGAGCGCTCTGGTAGAAACTATTAGAATAGCTGATCGCTATATAGAGGCAGACAGGGGAGATAACCGTGAGAATCGTCCCAAGGAAACTAAGGGACATGTTGGTAGCAGTCACAACCCATGTGCCCCTACCCATACTAGGGACCCAGACACCTCCCGCGAACCGCGTAGAGAAAATGGCCACGGGAATGGCCACAAAACAGGAAAAAATAGAGGGAGTAATGATAGGCAGCCGACCCAACACGGGCCGCAGGAGAGGCGTAATAAGGTGCAGACCAAGCCCACTTTCACACTCAACACCCTGTCGTTCGTGAAGAGCGATACAACGGCTCCTCCCCCTGTTGGTGTTATCCAAGGTCACGTGGTAAATAAGTACCTCAGTCCCTCGGTTACAGACATGGCAGAGGTGAATGGGGAGCCGGTCAGAGTCCTATTCGATAGCGCGTGTGATTATGACTGTGTTATAAATAAGTCCCTCGTCCGCCCTAAGGATCTGACCGGCAATTTCAACACGCTCACGGGCCCGGAGAAAGGGTCCCGCCGCCTCATTGTCTCTGTTGCGCAAATACGCGTGAAGACTAGATATGTGCACGGAAGTATTAATGCTGCAGTACTGGACATGAGAGACGAGTTTGACCTTCTTCTAGGCAGGAAATTCGTGACATTGGGAGACCCGTCGTGTCCCATCATGCTCACGCCCCAATCCTGCTCTCAGAGACGACGAGAAGGTCGGAGAAAGAAAAAGCAGGCAACCCGCGAAAGTCCCGACAACTCTAGCAGGAAGCGCGATGGCTACTTACCATTCACGTCTAACCGGCGTGACAGCAGTTTTCAGGCAAGACCCGAGGCGTGCTCGGCAAAAGAGCATCACCACGAGGGCTGCCCAGAAAACCAGTTTTGTGAGCAAAGCCCGCGACTGCCCTCCGCGCTTTGATTCCTTTTCTCGCTTTTGTCTCTTTGAGGCGGACGCTTTCCTCGCGACTGCCTTAAGGCTTCTTTTTCTTCTCTCATCTAGGAAAGGGAGACGCTGTAGATAGTGCCAGGGAAGATAACCTTGTGTTACTTGCCCCTGGTAGGTGTTTTATTAAACTATTTGCCTAATAAATTTACTTCTTAAAATCATTACATGATTTTAAATTTTGCGGGAAGGTCTGTCATGATGTGAAATTAATTATGCAAAGTTTAGTCCTTTGTAATTAGTTACGCAAAAGTTTAATTATAATGTGCGTGTTTGGGAGAAATAATTTCCCCTACACACTTCCCCCCTTCCCCCACACCCCTACGCCTTTATCAACCGCTTGGTCAGGTCGTAACGTACCTAGACTATCCCTCTTTGTTGTCACTAGCACCTTTTACCCCACCATCATAATCTATTGTTTGCAATTGGGAAGCGCTATGGTGTCCAGTGTTGCACACTAGGGCGCCCATGGTCGTTCAGCCGAATCTTGATTGTGATAGCAATTTGGGCCTATTGTTTGTCGTCGCGAGTCACGCGCCGCACCTAGTTAGGATCATTTGTTTAAGACACGAGATGTACCAAATTGTGGAAGATAGTAAATGTGGTGACAGACCGCGCCTCCCCCTCTCTATTACACCCTCCCAGTCTAGCTAGACCAGGTGTTATGACTAATCCCTCTGACACTGACTACGCCTCTGGACCAATCATTGTGTAGACAATTATGTAGACCTTTTTTTGACATTGGTTGACGTTCTGCAACTGGGTCGCCATTTTAGACTGACCAGTGGGCAGATATAAGGGACAGGTTTATGTAGACGTAGAAGACTGGATACTCCTTCTTAAAAAGTTGCATGACGTTATTCCATATTGGATTTTTACATAAATTGTTCACTTGGAATTACTGTGTTGTAAAGTCGTGTTTATATATTATTCTTTTCCATGTATTGACGTTTATGTGCTTGGATATAATTGATGTGTTGTGGACGCCTTATTATCCCTATATGTAAGAGTGACTATGTAAAATAACCACGTTAATACCGGCAATAAACGTTCGACTTATGTAACTACTTAACTTGAACTCGTTTGTTCTGATTGAGTGTGCATGAGAATACGTGAAGCAAGGAAGGTAGACCGACAGAGAAACGGCACGTTAAATAAAAATATCAAGCGTTGTTAATGCAACAAGTCTAGATCAGCCAGTAGCCGTCATAGCCCATAGACAACGAACCAAGTGAGGTGGGATTATAGCGTGTGAGAAGCACAGTAACGAGCGCATCGTACTGGCCACACAATCCCCTCATCACAGATGTGCAGATGTCAGAGCCAAGTAGTATAGATGTCAGAACCAAGATGTACAGATGTCAGAGCCAAGTAGTATAGATGTCAGAACCAAGATGTACAGATGTCAGAGCCAAGTAGTATAGATGTCAGAACCAAGTAGTATAGATGTCAGAACCAAGTAGTACATATGTCAGAGCCAACAAGTACAGATGTCAGAGCCAACAAGTACAGATGTCAGAGCCAACAAGTTCATATGTCAGAGCCAACAAGTACAGATGACAGAACCAACAAGTACAGATGTCACAGCCAACAAGTACAGATGTCAGAACCAAGATGTACAGATGTCAGAGCCAACAAGTACAGATGTCAGAGCCAAGAAGTTCAGATGTCAGAGCCAACAAGTACAGATGTCAGAGCCAACAAGTACAGATGTCACAGCCAACAAGTACAGATGTCACAGCCAACAAGCACAGATGTCAGAGCAAAGAATTTGATGATTTGATCTAAATGATTCCACGTGGAACTAGTCCAATGATTATATTTTTATCTCAGTTCTTTATATTATCTTCAGCTGAGACTTCTAAAATATGTTTCAAAATCTAAATAATTGTTTTATCCATTAGCAACGTGAAGCGGGATGGATACGTAGTAATCATACAACTAGGTAGTTATTGTGAAGTTTAAAAGTATACATGTAAATTTTTTATTCATTCTTTATTATTATTTATATAGTTTTCAAATACTTTTTACAGTTTGATCATTTTAAAGTTATAAATTTAAAGCCATTTGTTCTTTTATAAAAGAAAAATAAAGAAATATATTAATATAAGCTCAAATTAAACGGGCTTATTATCTCCCTTTAATAAAAAAAATCGTGTCCACATTTCATTCAATAGTGATGCCAAACAAGTTATGTTTTGTAATATAACAAATATTACTGACTAATTATTATTTCTTTATGTCGTGTACGTGCCGGGGATTGGAGTTGATATGGCTAGTTGTCGTAGGCGTATGTTACACCGATGCTATAGTTGACCTGGAATATTTATTAGTTCTCTCCGGCTCGTTAAATGATGTAAAATGCACACACAACAGACAGTTCTAATTGGTAAGCAAGCAAGTCTCTGGTTACAGTTATGGCGTTTATTATCGTTTCAATGATCCAATGGTGAATATATATATATATATACGAATTGACACAGTGATAACTAGCACAAGTGCATGGTAATGTCATGTAGCCTAACATTAAGGTACGTAACTGCACTGTGGAAACTTTATTACTGGCTGAACATCTATATCTAAACATGCGGGGTAATATACTATATGAGGCGAATGTACAAGTATTTATTGAGCTGAAGGCCAGAATCTAGTCTAAACCGTATGTGTGTATCCAAGTTGACGGCCAAGCCAAGACTGACGCTAAGTTATTGAGTTGGCGCACTTGTGAATCCAAATCACGTGGTCCCGCTCGATTTGGTTGATTAACCTTTTAATTAGATTTACGTATGATTCTCATTGGTCAGTTCGAACATATTCCTGTATAGAGGAATGACGTACTGGAGGGGAAAGAGGGAGTTTTAGGGGGAGCAATTTATACCGCCAAAAACCGAGGGTGGGGGTTGTAGATGAAAAGCAATTGATACAGACGATAAGCTGAGTGGTAGGGGAACGAAGGGGAGGGAAAAGCGATTCATCTCCCTTGCAAGAGGTTTAATATGGCAATGTCAAGTGGCCACGGGTCGGGCTCGGCAGGGGACGAGCGTCTCAAAGAGATTAGCTAACCGGGCCGCTGATTACTAGTGAGTTGGGCAAGGCAGGGGAGATAAATGGTGGCGGGGAAAGATCAGTGGTGGCGGGGAGAGAGGCGCGAAAAAGGGGGGGGGGTTGAAGCAATGGATCGAGGGCGTAATATCTATATACATATACATTAAAATAGCAACATGAGTTAATACATTAAGACGTAATATAAATACATTAAAATAACACATGATAAAATATATACATTGTAGCTTTCATATAACTACACATTCATACCCATTCAACCAAGATTGGTACCAATTCGGCAGTATTTTGATAGTAAACTCTGAATTGGGATTAATAGACTGTAGTGAAGGTTGAGGAGAGGGTGATGAAAGGTGGCTAGAGATTTACAGTTGCGTGAGAATTAGAGAGAGAGATAATGACGTCAGGTTACTTTCCTCCTTCCTATCCTAACTTAAACTAACTATGGTCTTACTTTCTACAATACTATCTATTTACATGTGCTGATAAGTCAAGGAGTCCAGAACCGTGACACTTTGTATAAATCCAACATTATGGTATTCATTAAAAGATTTAATTATTAGAGGATTAAAATAAATCACGTTAAACAGTTGTAGGTTTAAATAAACATTTTGTGCATTCATTTAAGGCGTTTATATTTTAAACATTAATAATTACAGAAATTACATAATATAGTGCTATATTTATTAAAATAAATATATTAATATTTATTATATTTATTGAATTAATAATAAAAAAAATGTTTCAAAGTTACTTATAGTTATTTTTAGTTAAACAAGATGAGCATAAAAACTCTTTTAAATGTAATTAGTCTATATCAATTAATGACCTATTTGTATGCTTAGAACAGCTTCCATGTGTTACAAAATCTGTTCACAAGTGTAAGTTATTATTATTCATTATTATTATCTTTAGAAATTACATTGTTTACATATTCATTCTGCCGTTGTCTGCTTAGTTTCTAAGTTAAACGTTTAATTTGTTGGTATTTTTTAAGTAGTCTAATTAAATAGATTTTCTTTTTGTTTGCATAGTTTCTTTAGCTTAGTGTTAAACCAACATTTGTTAATTTTATTTGATGTTTGTTTTGTTGGCACAAAATCAGCCATTATTGTTTTTAAGTTTTTTTTAATGAATTGCTAAATATCTTCAACTGGGCTGTTTATATTGTATTTATTAAGGAAAGTAATTTGAAGTTTTATTGCTACTTGATGTAGATCTGTTGCATTGCATTTATTCCAGAGATAAATTGTTCTTTTATGTTTCTTGCATATTTCAGTATTGATTATGTTATTAACTCTCACAATGTCATGATCTGAAAGACCATATAAGCCTATTAGAAGTTACACAATTTTTGGTCATTGTTATTGTACATTCGATTGTACACTAATGTGTTGTTTTCTATCATGTCATCATACATCATCTAACTCGTTAACTACACGTAATTTATTTTCAAAAGCAATAGAAATATTTGAGAAATAGTTAACAAATGCTATTGTAACATCAACGGTATTGTTTTCTTCATCTTGTACACTGATTTATTATAATAAAATTTACATTGTTTTTTTTAAAAGAATATTCATATTATAATTTGCAACAGACATTCATTCAATATATATTCTCAACAATTAAAATAAACGAAAAAAACTTTAGAAGGTGCTTCAAGAAACGTTTAATTGACTACTGAATTTAGAAATAATTATGGAATAATTTATTTTTTTCAAGGATTACTAGAGTAGCTAATAAATTTAAAACACTTTGACATACTGAAAACAAAAAAAAAGTAGAATATATTATCAATTTGAAAAACATAAAGTTTAAATTATTCATAAAACAATATTATGTTATAACAAAACGTACATATTTTTTTATGGTGTCTTAGTGTGAAATATTGTTCAACCGATGTTTTCTCGGTGGGAATATTGTTCAAATGATGTTATCTTGGTGGGAATATTGTTCAACCAATGTTATATCGGTGGGAATATTGTTCAACCGATGTTATTTCGGTATGGAAATATTTTTCAACCGATGTTATCTCTTTGTGGAAATAATGTTAAACCGATGTAATCTCGGTGTGGAAATATTTTTCAACCGAAGTGATCTCTTTGTTGAAATATTGTCCAACCGATATTATCTCCGTGTGGAAATAGTGTTGAACCGATGTTATCTCGGTGTGGAAATAGTGTTCAACCGATGTTATCTCGGTATGGAAATAGCATTCAACCGATCTTATTTCGGTGTGGTAATAGTGTTCAACCGATCTTATATCGGTTTGGACATATTGTTCAACCGATCTTATCTCGGTTTTTAAATATTGTACAACAGATCTTGTCTCGGTTCAGACATATTAATCAACCGATATTAGCTCGGTGTTGATTATATTGTTTAATCGATCTTATCTCGATGTGGAATTAGTGTTCAACAGATATTATCTCTATGAGGAAATATTGTTCAATCAATTTTAAGTAGATGTGGAAATATTGTTCAACCGATCTTTACTCGGTTAGGATATATTTTTCAACCGATCTTATCTCTGTGAGTATATATATTTCTTTCGATCTTTTCTCGGTGTGGACATATTGTTAAACCGATGTTATCTCGGATTTGATATATTGTGCAAACGCTCTTATCTCGGTTGGAAATATTGTTCAACCGCTCTTATTTCGGTGTGGAAATAATGTTCAACCGATCTTATCTCGGTTTGGATCTATAGTTGAACCGATCTTATCTCGGTGTGGAAATAAGGTTCAATAGATCGTATGTCGGTGTGGAACTAATGTTCAACCGATCTTATATATGTGAGGAAATATTGTACAACATATGTTATATCGGTTTGGAAAAAATGTTCAACCGATATTATCACGGTTTAAAACTATTGTCCAACCGATCTTATATCTGTGAGGAAATATGGTTCAACCAAAGTTTTCTAGGTGTAAAAATAGTGTTCAAACGATGTTTTCTGGAATTAAAAATATTGTTCAACCGATGTTATATCGGTGTGGAAATAGTGTTCAGCCGATTTTATCTCGGTGTGGACATATTATTAAACCGATGTTATCTCGGTGTGAAAATAGTGTTCAACCGATGTTATCTCGGTGTGGAAATGTTGTTCAACCGATGTTATCTGGAATCAAAAATATTGTTAAACCGATGTGAAAGCAATTTACATGTTGATAATAACGTTGTATTTATTTTATTTATAACACAAAGAACGGTTAAACTTGCATACGATAGGGTTTACTTCATATTGTACAGATAAAATATATAGTTTATGACCGAATGCACACTTTCATTTTAGCTTTACTACTATAACAATGGACGTTATTTAAATACAGTTTGTACAATGTTTGACAGTGGCATAATGTGTCACAAAGATTGAAACAATAATAAATGTAAAGATTTATTCGAGTCTCCTTCTACTATACACTGAAAACTATGTTTACTTGCAATAAGATCCAGGACAGCACGCTAGAGAGTTACTGCCATACGAGAATCCACAGCTGTCTCCTACGGCAAGACAACCTTGCCTAATCCCATCAAAACAAAAAAACAAACGTTAGTGATTAAAATATACATTAGACTTATCTCCGCATCGGCGTAACCACACTGCGGGGGGGGGGGCGGAGAGAGTGAAGATTTGTTTGCAATCCCCCAACCAAAGCAAATACGCTTTCTAAAATCAATTATAAAAAAATAATGTGTACTGCATTATTTTTTTTTTTGAAACATTTGATAAATTAATATTCACTATTGAGATTTAGATAGAAATTAGTTGTTCAATAATTTAAGGTTAAATTGTGCCCCAGTTCCGAAATAGCCTGATATGACCACCGTTCTTGCACTTTTTCTCTCTCAATGTACTTTAGGCAACCTTTCCACTTCAAACATGCACTTGTTGACTGAATTGCACATTACCACATGTTGCAAAAATTGCCTTTCTTACACATTACCTTATATTGCACTAGTTAACTTTATTGCCCATTACCTCCTGTTGCACTAATTGACATCCTTTCCCATTACCTCCTTGTTGCACTAGTTGCCTTCATTGGCCAAAACCTTCTATTACAATAGCTGCCTTCCTTCCCAATTACCTTCTATTGCATTAGTTGCCTTCCCTGCCCATTACCTCCAGTTGCACTAGTTGATTTCCCTGCCCATTACCTCCTGTTGCACTAGTTGATTTCCCTGTTCATTACCTCCAGTTGCACTAGTTGATTTCCCTGCCCATTACCTCATGTTGCACTAATTGCCTACCCAGCCCATTACCATATGTTGGACTAGTTGCCTTCCTTCCCAATTACCTTCTATTGTATTAGTTGCCTTCCTTTCTTAGTAACTTATGTTGCAGTAGTTGCCATCCTTCCCCAATACCTCCTGTTGCACTAGTTGCCTTCCCTGTCCATTACCTTCTGTTTCACTATTTGATTTTTCTGTTTATTACCTCATATTGCACTAGTTGATTTTCCTGTCCATTATCTTGCACTAGCTGCCTTCCTAGCCAATTATCCCGTATTGCACTAGTTGCCTTCCTAGCCCATTTGCTCATATTGTACTATTTAATAGACACCCCCAACCTGTATTCTTTTCCATCTGGTAAGACAGGCAATGCCACTGATAATTATATATATATTTTTAACAAAAGCTTTCTTTTCTTTCAGAAAATTAGAATTTGAAGCTTTTAAATTATGAACTAGATCTATTAAATCATAGGTTCTCAACGGGGGCGATATCGCCCCCCAGGGGGCGATGAGAAGCTTTAGGGGGGCGATAACATTTCCGGGGGCGATTGGGGGGCGATGAAGGGCAAGTGGGCGGTACATACGTACCTGCTCTAATTTCAACAGCTCATCTATTTGAATCGATTAGTTTTTGGATGAAATATGATGTAAACGCAAATGCTACTAAATATCTGATACCCCCCAACAGTAGGCATACATATTATTGAACAAAAAAGAATCGCAATGACTTTTCGATGAAGTAGGGGTTAGTACTTGGCAAATATGTTATGCGGCCGTCTCGTCTTATGGTTGGTTCACCGGACTGTCGCCTTAAGATAGGCTAATATTACTCTTTTGATCTGTTTTACGGAGATGTCCTTTAACGCGTGAATCCTTTGTAAAGAGGTAACCACAATAGCTGAGCGGTATAGATACGTAGTAATTATACAAACTGGATAGTTATTAAAATGCTTAAAAATATACATATAAATTCTTTAGTTATATAATATCTATACAATTTTCAAATAATTTTTACAGTTCTATCATATCATTTCAAAGTTATAAATGCAGCCATTCAGTTTTTTATAAAAGAAAAACAAATTGAAATATTACCTCAAATGAAAAGGGTTAATTATCTCCCTTTAATTAACAAATGTTTCCGCAAAAAATTAAGTTGGGGGGCGGTGAGCGGAAAAAAAATGTAAAAGGGGGCGGTGAGCCGAAAAAGGTTGAGAACCTATGTATTAAATGAACATAATGTTGTACGTTACACTATTAGATTACATATTTTTGTTGCTGGTACTTTAGCGGGAAAAGCGCACTAGATCTGCCTTGCACCCTTCCGCACATGTGAATAATGTCACGTTATACAAGGGAATTTTGTGGACAGCACAATGCCCAGCTACCTTTCCTATCCCCTAGCTACTTTGGATAAACCTAGGGACATCCTAGGACAAATCCTAGCCTTTAACAGTATTCGCACTCGAGAATCAAGTAAAATAAAGAGCCGCCGTAATAAAAACTAAATAATAAACAAATTATACACCAATAATTTAGGTTAATAATTTGAAATGAAGTAAACATTACTGATGGACTATGCACATTTAGCATTGTTTATATTCATATTGTTTATATACATATTGTTTATATAGATATTGTTTAAGTATTTTAATTTTCTATAGATCTAAATGTTGTCAATATTTTTTTTAACGTCTTTCACAATACATACAATTTATTTGCAGGCATCAAAAATAAAAAAATAAAAGAAATACAATTTCTTTTAAGGGTATAGTTAAGAATCTTATACGTCTTAGATCGTGTTATATATTTCCTGTAAGATATGTGATGAATCAAATATGCAAAGTACTATATATATATATATATATATATATATATATATATATATATATATATATATATATATATATATACACATTACATATATATATATATATATAATATATATATATATATATTTTTGAACGCATAAGAATACGAATAACATGTTTATTATGTATAGTTATAGCATTTTCTAAGTACATACCTTTTTACTCCTTTGTTTTCAGGAGTGTCTGTACAAGGAATACAATTTATTTAAAATTAGCTTTATAGTCGAAATTATATGATATATTTATTTATACTACAGTTAGAATGTCTTTACTTTAATTGTGATTACTATTTATCAGTCTAATTGATATATTATATATATTTTTTCTTTTAGGAAAATTATAATAATTTGTAATTAAGAAAGTCTATGGAAAACAATTATTAGGAGTTATTTAGATTAAAAAACAAAACTCTTAATAACAAGTAAGTTTAGTTTTTAATATCTAGAAATATACTTAGTGCAAACAATAATAACAGTACATGTATTATATTATATAGCACTATCAACAAACATATTGTAAGCTCAGAGTTCATTTTAAACTCAAGCAACACAAAAGTAAATAGAGCCTCATTTGTATACAAGAATCGGGTCAGAATACTCTAGGCTACATACGTCTATCAAACTGTAATTAGGTTACATCACAAGATATGGCGGTATTTCAGCAATTACAAAAGTAAGAAGATAAAACAATGTACATAATTACCTTCACAGTAAGTCACCTCTATAAGTAGGATACTTAGGCATATTGCTATCAGAATGAATTTGTCCATTTTGGATTTCTTGACAACTTTTCAAAGAAATAATTAATTAAATTATTTTGTTTTCATCAACAATAATAGCATATTAAAACAAAATTATTAAAACAAAGTATGATCAGTTTAGTTTTATTAACTTTAATTTCTTTTTTTCTTTGTATGCTTGTGTGGTACTTGTATATATAGGCCTATATGTATGGACTCCACTGAAAAAACGCATGTAGTCACAGATTTTCATGTTTGGGAAAATTGAATTTTAACGTTTGAAGAATTACCAAAGAAATATGTATTAAAATATCAAAATAAATTGTATATTTACATAAAGGCCATTCATTGGTGAATGTGAATAAGAAAACAGAAAATAAATGATTTTTATGCACAAATAAAAATTGTATGGTAAAATTTCGGAACACATCCAGAATCGGACTACGTACGTTCCAAATTTAAAGAAATGTTATATTTTTTTGTCAAATAACATGAAAAAATTTACCATATAAGTATTAAGATTATTGTTAATACTTTGTTTTAATATTTTAATTTTTTTTTAAAGTAGAAAGCTTGTTGTTAAATTATTCTTTTGTCACTTTAATTTTTGCTGATTTGACATGCTTTCTTTCATAGGCTTTATTATAGACTGGTATAACATATGACAATTCTATCGGAGAACTAAAACAGTTTAGGCCTAGTCGGTATCTCCTAGGGATATGTAAGTGGTTTTTCAAATATAAATTATTGACTTTTAACAGTTTTTACATTCACAAAGTTTAGTTTATCTACTCACACGTAGCATCTTATCTTACATATTAAAGACGCTCCTTCTAAAAAGAAGATTATTGCATCCTACGCTCATTTGTGGTTCGATTCTAGTCTTGCATCTTTATTAATATTTAAAATTTCAAACCCTAATGCCACTCCGGAGGAAAGAGTATTTATATGCATTTGTTCTTGCATAAGGGATAAGGAAAGTGTTTTTGTCTTTATGTTTTTTTGAGCATTCCAACAGGCTGTTATTGGGTTGTATTTCTAAATTAGAGTTTAACGCCTTATGTATTATTATTACTTTACTATTTGCCCTTCTGTCCTCTAGAGTATTTAGGTTTAGTGATATAAATGTTGGTGTTACTTATGTCTGTTGTAAATATTCGATAGTAATGAGCCTTTGTAGCTCTTTTATGAATTTGCCCTTTTTTTAAATGTTTTCTTTAGTTGATGGTCTCCATGTGGGTGATGCCCTCTCCTACACGTTTCTAATGTCTAGCTATGTATTGATTTTGTTCAGAAGAACAAAAAATTTGACTAGATATAAAAAATGACACTTATTATAACTAAAGTAAAGTACCCGTCGGACCGAACTGATCCATAGGTCCGATGAAGAATGAAGTATGATATTATATATCGTTTGTAATAGTTAAATGATCTGTCTTTACCTTTAGTTGTCTTATTATCAATGGATAATAGTATTTAGTAATATCACATTTTATGTTAATACGTTATGGGACAATTATATTTTATTTTTATCTTCGATATAATACCACGTATGTTTGTTGAGTGTTAGTATGAACGTGTGTTTGAATATTATAAGATAGGGGTAGCAGCCAGAATAATTCTCTACTGCCTCTTATGTGAGTATTTTTACTGGTTCAAAAGCGTATTTTAAGACATCTGGCTGATTTTGACGCGTAACGTTATATTAAAACCATCATTAATTTATATATATATATGTGTGTGTGTGCGTGTGTGTGTGTGTGTCAGTCAGGAAAACAATCCTTTCCTAATATATTTTCAGTAAGTAAAATCTAATAATTATATTTTAGACTTATGCGGAGAACGGTGGTTCTATTCTCAGCCAGGGGTCTTTTATTTTTAAATTCGATTACACAATTTAATTATAGTACTTTCTTAAATGTTCTCAATAAATAAACATTAAAAAAAATACATTAATTTATCTTTATTTTCATCGTAGATTAAATGTCTTTATCTGTAGCTAGACGACAATATAGGCGAGTGCATTTTCCCTGGGAACATTTAGCTAGATTTTAATAAGTTGAATTTTAACCAATGATTATATTGTTACATAATTTTACATTTTTTATTTCATATAAGCAGCGTATAGAATATGTACCATTTATTTTTACATTTTGTAATGTAGTACTTTCCTTTATTACTGCAAATATAATAGTAAAAATCACTTTGTCAAAAGTTATAATAAATAAGTTCTGATTATTTATAAAGTTTATATATATTTTAATTGCAACACTTACTTAGACGTAAGGTAAGGTTGTATTTCAACTTAGCCTAAGCGTAATACCAGGAACTCTTGTGTATAGATTGTAATTTTAAAGATAAGCAAAAATACTATACATCTTGTAAAATAATTACGAACCCAGTGTAAAAGTAACTGTGCTTAACCTAAAACAATCTGAATAAGCTTAATTATTTATTACCAACTTTTTATATTTAGATCTTTAACACCAAGTAGCAAACTGAAAAATGAACATACCTTATTCTTTAGATGTAAACTGTATCAAAAGATGGAACGTTTGAATATTGTAGAGCTGTCTTGCAGTTTATATAGAGACAAAATACAGTGATGTTTTAAAGAACAAAGTGACGTTTTTCTACATTATGCTGACACTCATATATCCGTAATCTAAGTGTTAAGCACTGCCTTTTGTTCTAACGAAACTTACGGGCCAATTGCTATTAAGATAACGCTGTTATAAGTATTATTCGACAATGAATGATAAAGCTCGTAATGCATATAATTCAAGACGATTAACGTATGTGCCAGTTTGTGATAATTATTATTATCACCCGTATGCGTGAAATGTGTGTATCGAACTCTATATCTGCCTGTCGCGTACAATCTTGATAGACATAAAGAAACTGTGCAGGTTAGATAGGCCTATACAAGATAACATTAGAAACATTTTTTTTACAAAGGTAATAAGAATATACATCTAAAACAGGGGTGTACAAAAGACTCCAGAGCAGTTGGTGTGGCCCCAGCTAATACTTTCTAAAAGTGTTTTTTTCCCTTTATTTTGCACACGAATTTTGATTTTTTTTTTCATAAACGTAAAACGAATTTTAAAGTATTCGAATTGACCATTTCAAATAAGATAGACATTTTCGTTATTTAAATATAAAGCAAGCGGAAAACAGCAATTTGATTTTTTTTCAACATCAAAACTACACTTCGTGTATATTTTAGGTCATTTTAAAATTAAAGTGCTAATAATAATTCTTCAACACAAACTGAAGGAAAATGAAAACCTTACAAATTGAAATATTTGCTTATTTATTTTTAAAAATCTTGTGTACTGTGATATTTTTACGTAGGCTATATCCCATTTTATTGTTGTATGCAGTTTTGGGACACACATGACGTCACATGTTGTACATTACTGTACACTGCACCACATTTATCAAAGCCAAGTGGCAACCACTGTTTGTGTTAAAAAATTATATCAAGGCACATTGTTGGCTAATTAATTACACTTTCCTTATTGTTCATTTTCTGATTCCTCATGTTTGAAAACAAATTCTAAGTTTCAGATGTTTTGATACACCTTCATATTTTATGCACGTAAAGATGTCTGCTACTAAGAAAACGGAAAATTGATGATGACGGAATAATTTTAAAAAATGACTGGGGCAAGAAATACTTTGTTGTTCTGCACAACCATGGTGCCGTATGTGTTATCTGCCAAAGTACACTAACCGTAATGAATTAATACAACCAAAAATGTCAATACAACATAATACACATTCATGTATGACGCAATGGTAGGGCAAGCTCGAACGGACAAACTAGAACAGATGACTATATCAGTTAAAAAAAAAGAACAATTTATATTTAATACTTATAGAAGACACACTGAACTTGTTACAAAGCTGAGGTTCGAAATGTGCGAATCAATTGTACGGAAGGAGAAAACCTTCAACGATGGAGAATTTATCAAAAGTTGCTTGGACATATTTACTGATTGTGTTGCTTGGACATATTTACTGATTGTGTTGCTTGGACATATTTACTGATTGTGTTGCTTGGACATATTTACTGATTGTGTTGCTTGGACATATTTACTGATTGTGTTGCTTGGACATATTAACTGATGGTGTATGTCCGGAAAAGAAGCATTTACTGCAGCACACCAGTTTGTCTCGGTTTACTGTGTCAATAAGGATCAATCAACTTGCAGAAAACATTACTGAAACCTTAACAGAGCGGATAAAAAGATGTGCAGCACATAGAATCGCACTAGATGAAATCACATATGTAAGTGACACTGCACAGTTGGTTATATGTGTACGTGGCGTTACTGACAATTTTGAAGTCATTGAAGAATTTTTAGACATGGCCAGTATGTCTTCAACAACTACTATGACATTAGTTAAGAAGTTTTGAAATTTGAAGTTGACCCTTCAAAACTGTGTGGTTTGACAACTTATAGAGCACGCTCAATGATAGGGAGAACCAATGGATTTACCTAGACGTTTTTGGACACCATTGGTACTGTCATGTATTAATAACGCCCAGCTCTCGCTCAACGCGAGGTTTGTGGGCAGTGCTGGGCCTAGACTGTTCTAAGAATCCACTCTCGTGCCGACCTCAAATTCTCGGAATGGTTAGGAATAGTCTATTATTTCTCGTACAGGGGAGTTTATGTTAAAACTATCATTTTTATTATGAGTTTGGTAAAGATACCGTTATTTTCACCCCTCCTAGTAATAGGTCTGTTCCCCGCTCTCCTCCGCTAGTATTTAAGGCTAGGCAGTCATTGTTTTACAGAGTAGTTCGTACAGAGTTTTGTACAGAGTGGACGCTTGTGTTGGCACTATTCTATTATTGCTGTAAATACTACAATCATTGTAAATACTTTATCACCTGAATTAAATTTATCAACATTTACACTGAAGCTACCTCGTCAACTTACTGTTCTATTTTTATTTCATTGTTTACAATACGATAATATATGTATTTACTACTACAACGTCAAAGAGAGGAACAGTTAGAACGCAAATCCTGAGTTTGTGCCCAGAACAATAAGGAGAGTTCGTATAATACTGAAATATAACTAATAATAACCAAAGTCTACCCTAGGACTAACGACAGGGGTGTAAATCTTTCAGATTTTCTCTGAAATCAGATTTTTGTGTTGATGTGATTTTTTGTGTGTGTTTTACATCTCTAGTACTTTCACATCTTATTTTTAAAGTCTGAAAAAAAATACTTATAGTTTTAAGTCCAGATTAGCAAAACGTCGAAGCATATAAAGTACTAACAATCACACTGTATTGCTT
The DNA here is from genome assembly GCA_949126835.1 of Anisus vortex. Classification (NCBI taxonomy): domain Eukaryota; kingdom Metazoa; phylum Mollusca; class Gastropoda; family Planorbidae; genus Anisus; species Anisus vortex. Next base: position 12,985,889 of record OX421508.1, on the reverse strand, counting down.
ACACAATTAAAATATCTTATTTACACTCTGAAACATAGTTTGCTATTCCCACAACACATTGTCAGAGGCAAAAAATCTGAAAATATGATTGTGTATGGAGCTTCCATTTAGATTTTTTCAGAACCTTCAGATTTTTTAGAAGGAAAGTTAGGTAAATAGTCTTTAAAAAGTGTGAAAATAGATTAAGGGAAATAACTCTAATAATCTAATCAAACAAAGTGTTGAGAAAATGGCTGCAAGTAGTGCCAGTTCCAGAAGTGAAATTGTGTTTGTTGAGCGTAATTCTGATATTGATAGCATTGATTTAACATCTAGAAACAAATTCAAATGGGAGTGGTTGGTATTAAAGGATGAAAATGAAGATATTTTTTTCTTTTTGTTTCGTTTTATTTTTTTGGGTAGCAGGATCAATATCTTTTATCAGCAGTAGATGTAAGGCCCTCCTTCCCTCTAGGGCAGGACACCTCTAGGGCAGAGGTGGAGTACCTGCTTAGCCCCCCTGATCAGGGTTACATTAGATTAATTATTTTTTTAGTGCATGTGTTTGTGTGTTTTATGTTAGCATTATTATGATTATTATACTGTATTTTCTATGCTTGTGGCTTTAGAACATATTTTCATGTTATTACGAAGCCGGAACGGGCCTCCAGATTATTAGAATCTTGATGATTTGCCGGACTTAACCGCCAAATTTATTTGAATATTATATATATATATTTATTAGTCCAGGATAGTATTGATGGTCAAAACCTATCAATCGGATTCTATTCCATACGAATGCAACTTCCTTGCAGTTGGCTCAGTTGTTAAATAAATAGATTCTTAGTGGAATAAGAAAGTTCTTGACTACAATGTAATATTTCCACGATGTAAATAATAATAATAATAATAATAGTCCAATTCGTGGTGGATTCATAACATAAATCTTTATTATAGTAAAGTAAGAATAGTCACAATGCACACAGTTCCAAATGTATATGGGCTTAAAAACAATGTAGATAATAGCGACTATGTTCTAAGTCAAACTGAACAACTATTTAATAGAGAAAAATAAGTACTTTAATAACATGTTCTACTCCTTACAAAATATTAATAATAATAATAATAATAACGGTGCTTATATAGCGCATATCCCGTTGGTGACAGTTCTATGCGCAGACGACAGTTACAGAATACAGATAGACAACGAAATATGTAGTAATACGCTAATTCTGCTGACGAAATAGGTGAGTCTTCAGCCGGCTCCTGAAGGTGTCATAGCTAGGGCTCTGGCGAAGCTGTAGTGGAAGGAGATTCCAAGCGGACGGTCCTGTGTAGGAAAATGAACGTTCGCCAGCGGACACTAGCCTCACGCAAGGGATCCGAAAAGTAAGCGCGTCAGAAGCCGAACGAAGTGGGCGGGACTGGGTGTAGAGCTCCATACAAGAGCGAAGATAATCCGGGGCGCAGTTATTCAGGCACCTATAACAGAGAGAAGCCAGCTTATATGTTGATGGGTAGCCAGTGCAGTGCCGCCTGAAGGGAGAAACATGGCTTTTTACCGTCTATCTTCTCATTATCCAGAAGTATTCATTGGCTAGGGTACAGCCAATCGTAACTAGGGGAAAAACTTCCGCTCCCAAATACACAGACACAAGTCTGACTAGAAAGTCGTTCAACCAATGGAACAACAGAGTCAATTCTTCTTTGTTCGAAACTAGGTGGACAGGGCGAGATCAGGGTTTTAGCTTGAAAATACAAAACATTAATCTTACTTAATTACAGTACATTGATTAAACTCCCAACAATATAACAATCATGCCAGACTTCATGGCGCCCTCAAACCTTAGCAATAGACATTAAGGCGCTAATGGAGACACTTCCAATTAAAGTATCTACGCATGTGTGTGAGCGTATATGTGTTTTTCTTCAAGGAAAGATGTGGGATAGGAGGAGAGAGGTAATTGTAAAAGGGGTGTAGGTGGGGGCAATTGTAGTTACGATTACAATTCAGTGTCACGACTTGTAGATGTCAGTCCAAATAATTTAACCACACTAGTTGAGGAGTTGTAAATGTTTGTAAATGATAGCGGGAACGGAGGGGAGGGAGTTAATTATCTCGACTAGGACTCCTTCTTTAGAAAAGCGACACGAGGTCAAGTGTCAAATTTATCTAGGTACACCTAACAATGCAGTTAGCCTACGAAGCAGTATGTCTAACGATGCAGTATGTCTAACGATGCAGTATGTCTAACGATGCAGTATGTCTAACTATGGAATTCTACAGCGTTACCTATAATGCACTAATATAACAGTATTAATAGTCGTTTCATAACAATGTAAAATGAAGTTCTTTATAATATTGTTTACCAATCACTCCCATACGTTTGTGGCATACAATACATCATATTGTATGAGTATAATATGTTTACCAATGCTGTCAATCTTATTGTAGTTGGTGATAGTGTTTTATTGATGGAGCATAAAAACAATAGACATAAAATGATGTGCATTCCAAATGCAGTAACTTTTAACCTTAACATTTATTATAAAACAAAATTTAAAATGTAAATGCCCAATTGAAAAAAATTACATTACTACTCTAATCATACAAATGTGGAGGGCAATATATTATATATACACATTGACATTAAGTAATTCAGTAAACAGTTGAAGGTAAGTTTTTTTTTTATTTCATACACTGTTAATCTTCTTTCATTATGTTATTTTACTGGATTGCATTTCCCATGGAATATTATCTACTGATGTTATAGTTGAGTGAAAATTCTTTAATAAAAAGATGCTAATTTTCAAGTGTTAAAACACAAAAACCATTTTCGTCCCGGGGGGCTTTGCCCCCCCTGGACCCCCCAAAAGGGGGCGTTTTCAGATTGTTTTCCAAATGACATTTACACACCTGTAACGAGAATTATCAACAACATTTACACGGCTCTGATCACAAGGAGATTGTGGTCGTAACAGTACAGAATGTGTTGTGGTTAATCACTGCATTATACACCAGGAAAACTTGTGCAAAAAGCACTGGGCTTCACTAATGTCATGAAAAATATGAGAAAGTGTGTGAATTACATTCGCGCTCGAAGACTGAATCATCGGCAATTTGTGTTTTTTTAGAAGAACTGGACTCTGATTCTATATTTCACTGCAGTTCGTTGGCTCAGAAGAGCTGCAACTTTGAAAATATTTTGGAACTTAAGAAAGGATATTGAACAGTTCTTGATAAATATGCAATAATATGTTACCTATTTAAGCAATGATGACTGGTTAAATGACCTTGCTTTTCTTACTGACATCACACAAAACCTGTTAGACTTTAATGTGAAACTACAAGGTTGGTGAACAAGATGTAAGAACACATTTCTTTTTTGAGAATAAATAAATTTTTTAAAGACCAAGTTGAATAGAACAACACTCACTCATTTTCCTACTCTGGCTCTCAGAAAAGCAGACATAGCAGATTTTAAGGCTCCAAATATACTAAAAATTTTGACAAGTTGTGTACGGAATTTATAAACAAATTTATAGATGATTTCAGAAAATGTGAAAAGGATGGATTTTAAGCAGTTTTCTCAACCATTTTATCTTGTACCAGAGGGCAGTCCTGAGAGCTATTAAATGGAGCTGATAGAATTTCAGTCTGATATGGACTAGGGAAGAGTCTATAAAGCGACGACTTGAAGACTTTTTACAAAAACTATCTATGTGGAAAGCTTCCAAATCTAGAGCAACATGACAGGAAAATGATCTCACTGTTTGGCAGCACATATCGTTGTGAGCATTTTCTTTCAAGGGTGAAATTAACTAAAAGTCGATACCGAGGTCAGCTCACAAATGAACGCCGAACTAGTCAGCTCACAAATGAACGCCGAACTAGTCAGCTCACAAATGAACGCCGAAGTAGTCAGCTCACAAATGAACGCCGAACTAGTCAGCTCACAAATGAACGCCGAACTAGTCAGCTCACAAATGAACGCCGAACTAGTCAGCTCACAAATGAACGCCGAACTAGTCAGCTTCGAGTTGTTACCACATCAGTCAGAGCAGAAATTGATAAATTGTGCCAAAATACTAAATTCCAAATTTTACATTAATAAAATAACACAATTACTTCCAAATGTATTTACAATGTACTTAACAATAATTATCATGATATTACATTTTCACATGGTAACTGGCCCTCTTTGTCTTTCCAAAGTTCCAATGTGGCCCAACATTAGAAAATGTTGCACACCCCTGATGTAAAAAGATATAGCACATTAGTTAGGCCTAAACTAGAATGTGCATCATGTGTATTGGACACAAGGGAAAAGAGTAAAGAACTAATAATAAATAAAGCATTAAACTCAACATTTCAAATATAACCAATAAAAACCTCTTGCAATGTTCAGATAAACATTTTACTTATCCTGAAAGCGAGAACAAATGCATGTAAGTAGTATTTCTTCCCGACCGGCGAAGGAATGGGTTGCCAGAACAAACCAGAAAAAAACAGTCACTTAACATGATATCAAACATTAATAAAGATGCAAGACTAGACTCGGACCACGGATGAGCGTAGGACGCAATACTCATTGTTATAGAATATGCGTCTGTAATATATCAGATAAGAAAACGAAAACAAAATTGAATGTAATGATATAATCAGTCAGAATGGTACTGTCCAGTAGGAATCCCAGTAAAATGTTTAGCAAATGGTCTAGCAGACAGTCTAGCGGATAGTCTAGCCGACAGTCTAGCAGAAAGTCTGGGCGGACAGTCTAGCGTTTAGTTTAGCGGAAAGTCTAGCGCACAGTAAGCGGACAGTTTAGCGGAGGTCTAGTAGACAGTCTAGCGGACAGACTGGCATATAGTCTAGCGGACTGTCTAGCGGACAATCTAGAAGACAGTCTGTTAGGACAGTCTAGCTGGCAGTCTAGCTGACAGTGTAGCGGACAGTCTAGCGGACAGTCTAGCGGACAGTCTAGCGGACAGTCTAGCGGACTGTCTAGCGGACAGTGTAGCGGACAGTCTAGCGGACAGTCTAGCGGTCAGTCTAGCGGAAAGTTTTGCGGACAATCTAGCAGACAGTCTAGTAGAAGTCTAGCAGACTATCTAGCAGACAAACTAGTAACTCAACATCATTTAAAACTTTAATAAAGATGACTAGACTCTGACCACGGATGTACGTGGGACGCAATGATCTTCTTTATAGAAGGATCGTCTGTAATGCTATGTAAGATAACTGGACTTGGCAGATGCCTCTGTTTTGGTATCTCTCTCTCGCCTTCTCTCTTTCTCTCTTGTCTGTGAAAAGATATCTTGGTTGCGAAACATGGGCTGTCCCGCATGCGTTAGCCCAGTCTTAATGGTGGCTTATCGTTGGTTTATCCATGCTCTTTGAAGCCTTGTTCTCCAGTTTCTGTGTCCGCAGCCTATTAAGAGCCAGCATCAATAAAAATGTAAACATCTTGTCCCTGTGTAGAAAAAACGCTCTCTCAACAAACCAAGAAAAAAATGTTTCGAATAAATTGAGTTGTCCTAAAACAAAATTGAATTATAAATTTTTTAAATTTGTATGAATTTCATATTTAGTTTTTTTTATTTAATTGTATTATTAACCAATTATCTTGCAACACATATCTATTATATTATGTCTTTCCCAGGTTCAGTGAACTGAAATGATAGTCTTAGATGGCGGCCCTTCACCTTACTTCCATATAATTTATTTGTTTTATTTTAGAAAATTGAACATTAGAGTTCTGCCACGGATACCAGTTTTAAATAAAAATATAAGCATTGGACACCACTTTAGCTGAGTAATAGATTACCGTATTCGGTGGATGGGGCGGAGCGGAGGGAGGATTTGGCTCGGACAGGAATAATACCTGGAGCCGTATGTAGCCTATAAGCCGCTAGCCCACATGGTTATTACCAGGCTTTAGCATTCAAAGAAAATTGTTAACTAGATTGTATCGTACTTATTTTTCATATCCTACACAGCTGTGACCAGTGTTACACTATTACGTACAGTTTAGATACGTAAAAAAAGAATGCTTCAAATCGTAACGTGTTTGTATAAACAATAACAGGCATAATACAACAATACGTTGTTTTGTTTACACGGACACACCTCGTCCGTTGTGAAGAATTTTGTTGGATTTTAGGTGCATGGTTGATGTTTGTTGAAGACTTAAGTTACAATAGAACAACTAAAGACTTAAGTTACAATAGAACAACTAAAGACTTAAGTTACAATAGAACAAATAAAGACTTAAGTTACAATAGAACAACTAAAGACTTAAGTTACAATAGAACAACTAAAGTCTTAAGTTACAATAGAACAACTAACGTCTTAACAGAAACAAAAGAGAGGCTCAAGAGGGCAAAAGAAAAAACACTATTGAACGTAGAATGGTCAACGATTCAAATCTAATAAAGATTAAATCTTTTATTGACACACGAAACGAATTTCAAAAGGAATGTTTTTATATATTGCTTGGCAACACACAGCCAGTTGAAAATAAAGATCTTTCTCTGAGGCAATATATAACCAAGTTTAAGGCTGACCTGTATGTCCTAACCCAAACATGGATAAACAAAGAAGATACTCTATGTTTATTGAGCACCGAACTGGATAACACATGGATGTGGTCAATAGAAAGTGTGGATAACACATGGATGTGGTCAATAGAAAGTGTGGATAACACATAGATGTGGTGAATAGAGTGTGTGGAAAACACATGGATGTGGTCAATAGAAAGTGTGGATAACACATGGATGTGGTCAATAGAAAGTGTGGATAACACATGGATGTGGTCAATAGAAAGTGTGGATAACACATGGATGTGGTCAATAGAAAGTGTGGATAACACATGGATGTGGTCAATAGAAAGTGTGGATAACACATGGATGTGGTGAATAGAAAGTGTGGATAACACATGGATGTGGTCAATTTTCTAAAATAAAACAAATAAATTATATGGAAGTAAGGTGAAGGGCCGCCATCTAAGACTATCATTTATTTCAGTTCACTGAACCTGGGAAAGACATAATATAATAGATATGTGTTGCAAGATAATTGGTTAATAATACAATTAAATAAAAAAAACTAAATATGAAATTCATACAAATTAAAAAAAATTATAATTCAATTTTGTTTTAGGACAACTCAATTTATTCATAACATTTTTTTCTTGGTTTGTTGAGAGGGCGTTTTTTCTACACAGGGACAAGATGTTTAAATTTTTATTGATGCTGGCTCTTAATAGGCGGCGGCCACAGAAACTGGAGAACAAGGCTTCAAAGAGCATGGATAAACCAACGATAAGCCACCATTAAGACTGGGCTAACACATGCGGGACAGCCCATGTTTTGCAACCAAGATATCTTTTCACAGACAAGAGAGAAAGAGAGAAGGCGAGAGAGAGATACCAAACAGAGGCATCTGCCAAGTCCAGTTATCTTACATAGCATTACAGACGATCCTTCTATAAAGAAGATCATTGCGTCCCACGTACATCCGTGGTCAGAGTCTAGTCATCTTTATTAAAGTTTTAAATGATGTTGAGTTACTAGTTTGTCTGCTAGATAGTCTGCTAGACTTCTACTAGACTGTCTGCTAGATTGTCCGCAAAACTTTCCGCTAGACTGTCCGCTAGACTGTCCGCTAGACTGTCCGCTACACTGTCCGCTAGACAGTCCGCTAGACTGTCCGCTAGACTGTCCGCTAGACTGTCCGCTAGACTGTCCGCTAGACTGTCCGCTAGACTGTCAGCTAGACTGCCAGCTAGACTGTCCTAACAGACTGTCTTCTAGATTGTCCGCTAGACAGTCCGCTAGACTATATGCCGGTCTGTCCGCTAGACTGTCTACTAGACCTCCGCTAAACTGTCCGCTTACTGTGCGCTAGACTTTCCGCTAAACTAAACGCTAGACTGTCCGCCCAGACTTTCTGCTAGACTGTCGGCTAGACTATCCGCTAGACTGTCTGCTAGACCATTTGCTAAACATTTTACTGGGATTCCTACTGGACAGTACCATTCTGACTGATTATATCATTACATTCAACTTTGTTTTCGTTTTCTTATCTGATATATTACAGACGCATATTCTATAACAAAGAGTATTGCGTCATACGCTCATCCGTGGTCCAAGTCTAGTCTTGCATCTTTATTAATGTTTGATATCATGTTTAATGACTGTTTTTTTTTCTGGTTTGTTCTGGTAACCCAGTCCTTCGCCGCTCGGGAAGAAATACTACTTGCATGCATTTGTTCTCGCTTTCAGGATAAGTAAAATGTTTATCTGAACATTACAAGAGGTTTTTATTGGTTATATTTGAAATATTGAGTTTAATGCTTTATTTATTATTAGTTCTTTACTCTTTTCCCTTGTGTCCAATACACATGATGCACATTCTAGTTTAGGCCTAACTAATGTGCTATATCTTTTTACATCAGGGGTGTGCAACATTTTCTAATGTTGGGCCACATTGGAACTTTGGAAAGACAAAGAGGGCCAGCTACTATGTGAAAATGTAATATCATGATAATTATTGTTAAGTACATTGTAAATACATTTGGAAGTCATGAAAATATAATTAAGTATTGTGTAATTTTATTAATGGAAAATTTGGAATTTAGTATTTTTGCACAATGTATCAATTTCTGCTCTGACTGATGTGGTAACAACTCGAAGCTGACTAGTTCGGCGTTGATTTGTGAGCTGACTTCGGTATCCTTGAAAGAAAATGCTGACAACAATATGTGCTGCCAAACAGTGAGATCATTTTCCTGTCATGTTGCTCTAGATTTGAAAGCTTTCCACCTAGATAGTTTATGTAAAAAGTCTCCAAGTCGTCGCTTTATAGACTCTTCCCTAGTCCATATCAGACTGAAATTCTATCAGCTCCATTTAATAGCTCTCAGGACTGCCCTCTGGTACAAGATAAAATGGTTGAGAAAACTGCTTAAAATCCTATTCACATTTTCTGAAATCATCTATAAAGCCCCCCGGGACAAAAATGGTTTTTGTGTTTTAACAAATGCAATCCAGTAAAATAACAGAATGAAAGAAGATTAACAGTGTATGAAATAAAAAAACAACAACTTACCTTCAACTGTTTACTGAATTACTTAATGTCAATGTGTATATATAATATATTGCCCTCCACATTTTTATGATTAGATTAATAATGTAATTTTTTTCAATTGGGCATTTACATTTTAAATCTTGTTTTATAATAAACAAGCCGTTATGTGCCCGATTCTTCGAACGGGCTTTTTTTTAGAATATGCTTGACACATTATAGTTTTTTAGTTTTGTTTTTGCAACATACATAAAGTAGTATGTTTTTTTTTTGTGGTCAGTGTTTTTTAAATTTATTTTTGTTTTGCACACTTTATTATACACCAATTCAATATACAACTAAAAAGGAAAAACAAATAATAATACTTTTTTTTTATTTCTTGCTCAAAGTATGACCACTATGATCGAATTTTGTGAGTTTATTGGGTAATTAAACTCTTTCTGTAAAACAGAACTCACATGTCTTTTAAAAAGTACTGTTAATTCGAAAATGATTGTTTGATATATTTTTTTGCTACTACATTAGTCGTAGATCAATATTTTTTTTTTTTTTTTTTTTTTTTTTTTTTGTTTTTGTTGGTGTTATTTGCTATTTATTTATTGTTGCTTTGGAAGCAAACTTAGAATTAAATTTTAAATTCAACAGGAAAAACAATAACAACTGAAACCGATATGAATCATAGTTTATACAACGTATACGACATGAATTAAAACTTTTAAAAGTTGGTCCGGCAAATTTAAACATTGCCCGGCAATATAAAAATTTCCCGCTACATAGTTTATAAGACGTATACGATACAAATTAAAACTTTAAAACGTTGAGCTCGGCAATTTAAACATTGCCTGGCAATTGAAAAATTTCCCGCTACAAAGTTTATAAGACGTATACACAGAATAGGTATAGAACAGAATGTACAACCCCTATATACGCACTCTTTAAAAGTTACCATTTTGCGCAATGCAGCGGTCGCTAGAGACGCTACTATAGTAAAATGTGAAAGGATATCTACGTCTGCCATAAATATATACAATATATATAAGGCCTACATTATCTTTCATTATAGGCTTACTTTTATATAAATTTGACTTAATTACCCATTTTGTTTTGAACATTATATGATTAGGCCAATATGATGTAAAAATATTTATTACCCGGTACTGATTTGAAAAAAAAATGGCTTAGACGTAGCTCGGTACCGGTAACTAAATTGCTGTGGCTACCGGTACATAAATATATATACTTTTTAAACCAAAATAAACTTTTAAAATTATGAAGGGAAATAGGCATATAATTCATAATGAGTTAATATGAGGTTGTTTATGCTGTTGTTTATCCTTTATGGAGTCAGGAAAGCCATGCAGTTTGACATGCCCTTTTTTACGATAATCAGTCGTTTTCGCATCATTTTTGTAGTTTATTACACAACCGTTTATGCACATTTTGCCTGAAATATTAGCTTTGGGTGTTCGAACTTGTAGATTTGAAGATTGCGCATTCTGTTTTATACCTATTCTGTGGACATATACAACACGAATAAAAACGTGAAGGAATTTTTTTTTTGCCAGATACAACGTAAGATACCCATTAAAACCATTAATCATTACCCATTATAACAATTTAAAAATATCCCGCTATAAATTACGACGCACATTAAAACGTGAATATATTTTGTTCTATTCATTCATAAAGTACATTAGCAAAGGTTGAAGCGAAGTTAATTAAAATGAATACGCAAAATTCGATGACGCCATAAAAAAAAAGACAACCAGCTATCCCTGCGCAAACTTTGATGACGTCATATAAAAATAATCTCTACGCGTCCTTTTGTCTTATTTTTTTAGCGCGATTGATCTAAAAACTAAAAAAATTTGGAACGGCAAATTCAACATGAACCCAAAATATGTCGTTTTATTCGCGTTTTTTGACCAAACTGACCACTGCGGTCATTTTAATGTTTTTAAAACCTTGACAGTGTTCATCGCCGTAACGCAAAGAATATTTTAGCAAATTTTCACGTTTTTATGTCCAGTATTTAAAAAGATTATGCGGTATGTACATACCCACATATATACATACATACATACATATTCCTTTTGAGATTTATATATATATACAAGCCGGTATGTGCCCGGTCCTCCGAATCGGCTAAAAGTTATGTTTACATACACTCTAACTACTCAGGCAGTTATAATGAGATTTCCCGCACAACCTACGACACGAATTTAAACGTGAGGTAATTTTTTATTTGCCCGCTACAACATAAATTACCCGTTAAAATCATTACCCATTATAACAATTAAAAAATTGCCCGCTATAAATTACGACGCAAATTAAAACGTGAATATATTTTGTTCTATTCATTGATAAAGAACATTCGACAGTACTTTTTTTTTTTTTAATGATTGTTTGATATATTTTTTTACGACAAACATTAAGTCGCAGACCTATGTTGTGTTGTTTTTGTTTATTTGCTATTTATTTATTTATTGTTGCTTTGGAAGCAAACTTAGAATTAAATTTTCTATTAAACACAACATGTAAAACGATAACAAATGAAACCCATATGAAATAATGTTTATAAAACGTATACGACACGAATTAAAACTTTAAAAAGTTAGTTCCGGCAATTTGAACATTGCCCGGCAAATTAAACATTGCCCGGTAATATAAACATTGCCCGGTAATTTAAACATTGCCCGGTAATTTAAACATTGCCCGGTAATTTAAACATTGCCCGGTATTATAAACATTGCCCGGTAATTTAAACATTGCCCGGTAATTTAAACAATGGCCGTTACCAAGGCGTTAAGCCTAATGGTGCCCAGTTCTCTGAACTGGATAAAATAACCCATGGAGTTATAAGCAATAGTCTTAAGCGGGGATAAAGTATTTTCGGGTAACTTAAACCATTTAAATATTACATTCTACAAATTACGACGCAAATTAAAACAAAATTTTGTTCCCTTCTTAAACGCATAAATACGCAAAATTTGATGACGCCATATAATTATAAGCTTAAATATAGAGTGTAACCAGGACCACTGCGTTTAAATAAGCTTAATAAGGCGTCGGTATTACTTCCCGAAACAGAAAAAAAATAAATATATCTATTTGCTTTGTCCTATGTTTGTAAAGTTTTAAATTATTAATTAGCTTTAAGTCATGTATTCACAGTGTAAAGTATTAAAGTAGTGATAGATTAAGAAAATCAACTACAGTATTGGTAGTGTAAAGAATTTATGTTGTTTACGGCACGTAGGCAATTTAAACATGAAAAAAATTTGTTCCAGTCATTGAGTTGAGATAATAAAATCCATGCACATAGTTTGATGACGTCAATTTAAACATGAATGAAAAATGTCCCTTCATTGCTATAAAATCCATGCGCAAACTTTGATGACGTCATAAAAATAATCTCTGCGCATCCTTTTTTTTTCTAACTTTGTGACGAAAAACTATAAAAAGTTGTACTGGCAAAGACAATGTGAATCAAATGTTGTGTTTTTTTCGCGTTTTTTGACCAAACTGACCACTGCGGTCATTTTAATTTTTTTTAAACCTTGACAGTGTTCACCGCCGTAACGCAAAGAATATTTGTAGCAAATTTCACGTTTTTATGTCCAGTATTTAAAAAGATTATGCGGTATGTACATACCCAGCCAGCCAGCCAGCCAGCCACATACATACATATTCCTTTTGAGATTTATATATATATATGATATATGATATGATGTTCAGGTTCAAAGTTACTGCATTTGGAATGCACATCATTTTATGTCTATTTGTTTTTATGCTCCATCAATAAAACACTATCACCAACTACAATAAGATTGACAGCATTGGTAAACATATTATACTCATACAATGTCATGTATTGTATGCAACAAACGTATGGGAGTGATTAATAAACAATATTATAAAGAACTTCATTTTACATTGTTACGAAACGACTATTCATACTGTTATATTAGTGCATTATATGTAACGCTGTAGAATTCCATAGTTAGACATACTGCATCGTTAGACATACTGTTTCGTTAGACATACTGCATTGTTAGGTGTACCTAGATAAATTTGACACTTGACCTCGTGTCGCTTTTCTAAAGAAGGAGTGCTAGTCGAGATAATTAACTCCCTCCCCTCCGTTCGCTATCATTTACAAATATTTACAACTCCTCAACTAGGGTGGTTAAATTACTTGGACTGGCATCTACAAGTCGTGACACTGAATTGTAATCGTAACTACAATTGCCCCCACCTACACCCCTTTTACAATTACCTCTCTCCTCCTATCCCACATCTTTCCTTGAAGAAAAACACATATACGCTCACACACTTGCGTAGATACTTTAATTGGAAGTGTCTCCAATAGCGCCTTAATGTCTATTGCTAAGATTTGAGGGCGCCATGAAGTCTGGCATGATTGTTATATTTTTGGTAGTTTAATCAATGTACTGTAATTAAGTAGGATTAATGTTTTGTATTTTCAAGCTAAAACTCTAATCTCGCCCTGTCCACCTAGTTTCGAACAAAGAAGAATTGACTCTGTTGTTCCATTGGTTGAACGACTTTCTAGCCAGACTTGTGTCTGTGTTTTTGGGAGTGGAAGTTTTTCCCCTAGTTACGATTGGCTGTACCCTAGCCAATGAATACTTCTGGATAATGAGAAGATAGACGGTAAAAAGCCATGTTTCTTCCTTCAGGCGGCACTGCACTGGCTACCCATCAACAACCGGATCTCATATAAGCTGGCTTCTCTCTGTTATAGGTGCCTGAATAACTGCGCCCCGGATTATCTTCGCTCTTGTATGGAGCTCTACACCCAGTCCCGCCCTTTTCGTTCGGCTTCTGACGCGCTTACTCTGCGGATCCCTCGTGTGACGCTAGTGTCCGCTGGCGAACGTTCATTTTCCTACACAGGACCGTCCGCTTGGAATCTCCTCCCACTACAGCTTCGCCAGAGCCCTAGCTATGACGACCTTCAGGAGCCGGCTGAAGACTCACCTATTTCGTCAGCAGAATTAGCGTATTACTACATATTTCGTTGTCTATCTGTATTCTGTAACTGTCGTCTGCGCATAGAACTGTCACCAACGGGATATGCGCTTTATAAGCACCGTTATTATCATTATTATTATTAATATTTTGTAAGGAGTAGAACATGTTATTAAAGTACTTATTTTTCTCTATTAAATAGTTGTTCAGTTTGACTTAGAACATAGTCGCTATTATCTACATTGTTTTTAAGCCACTATACATTTGGAACTGTGTGCATTGTGACTATTCTTACCTTACTATAATAAAGATTTATGTTATGAATTCACCACGAATTTGACTATTATTATTATTATTATTTACATCGTGGAAATATTACATTGTAGTCAAGAACTTTCTTATTCCACTAAGAATCTATTTATTTTACAACTTAGCCAACTGCAAGGAAGTAGACTGTTGCATTCGTATGGAATAGAATCCGATTGATAGGTTTTGACCATCAATACTATCCTGGACTAATAAATATATATATATAATATTCAAATAAATTTGGCGGTTAAGTCCGGCAAATCATCAAGATTCTAATAATCTGGAGGCCCGTTCCGGCTTCGTAATAACATGAAAATATGTTCTAAAGCCACAAGCATAGAAAATACAGTATAATAATCATAATAATGCTAACATAAAACACACAAACACATGCACTAAAAAAATAAATAATCTAATGTAACCCTGATCAGGGGGGCTAAGCAGGTACTCCACCTCTGCCCTAGAGGTGTCCTGCCCTATAGGGAAGGAGGGCTTTACATCTACTCTTGATAAAAGATAGTGATCCTGCTACCCCCAAAAAAAAAACGAAAGAAAAAGACAAAAAAAATCTTCATTTTCATCCTTTGATACCAACCACTCCCATTTGAATTTGTTTCTAGATGTTAAATCAATGCTATCAATATCAGAATTACGCTCAACAAACACAATTCCACTTCTGGAACTGGCACTACTTGCAGCCATTTTCTCAACACTTTGTTTGATTAGATTATTAGAGTTATTTCCCTTAATCTATTTCACACTTTTTAAAGACTATTTACCTAACTTTCCCTCTGAAAAATCTGAAGGTTCTGAAAAAATCTGAATGGAAGCTCCATACACAATCATATTTTCAGATTTTTTGCCTCTGACAATGTGTTGTGGGAATAGCAAACTATGTTTCAGAGTGTAAATAAGATATTTTAATTGTGTAAGCAATACAGTGTGATTGTTAGTACTTTATATGCTTCGACTTTTTGTTAATCTGGACTTAAAACTATAAGTATTTTTTTTCAGACTTAAAAAAAAAAGATGTGAAAGTACTAGAGATGTAAAACACACACAAAAAATCACATCAACACAAAAATCTGATTTCAGAGAAAATCTGAAAGATTTACACCCTTGTCGTTAGTCCTAGGGTAGACTTTGGTTATTATTAGATATATTTCAGTATTATACGAACTCTCCTTATTGTTCTGGGTACAAACTCAGGATTTGCGTTCTAACAGTTCCTCTCCTTGACGTTGCAGTAGTAAATACATATATTATCGTATTGTAAACAATGAAACAAAAATAGAACAGTAAGTTGACGAGGAAGCTTCAGTGTAAATGTTGATAAATTTAATTCAGGTGATAAAGTATGTACAATGATTGTAGTATTTACAGCAATAATAGAATAGTGCCAACACAAGCGTCCACTCTGTACAAAACTCTGTACAAACTACTCTGTAAAACAATGACTGCCTAGCCTTAAATACTAGCGGGGGAGAGCGGGGAACAGACCTATTACTAGGAGAAGTGAAAATAACGGTATCTTTACCAAACTCATAATAAAAATGATAGTTTTAACATAAATTCCCCTGTACGACCTATAGACCTGTATAAATAAACGAACAATTAACATGATGAAGGTGAGCTTAGTGTGAGGATCTGTTAGTTTCTGTATATTGTATCCTCGCTGTATGACTGTCTTGTTTTGTGACCGCCTCAGTTTCAGCTTCACTTTTGCTATTACCAACTGATGGTCACTTCCAACATCAGCACCTCGTTTTACTTTAACATCTATCAATGATCTCCTCCATTTGGCACTTATAAGCAGATGGTCAATTTGGTTTCTATCTCTATCATTGGGCGAATACCATGTCAACTTGTGAATCTCACGATGTGGAAACAAAGTGCCTCCTATTACCATGTTATTAGAGCTACAAAGTTCAACTAATCTTTCCCCATTTTCGTTCCTTATACCACAACCATGAGTTCCCATTGTTCGTTCGTTGCCATTGTTGTCATGTCCTACTTTTGCATTTAAGTCTCCCAGGATTATCATCATGTCATGCAGTGGTGCTGATTTAACTTCTGTCTCCAATTGTTCATAAAAAAGGTCTTTTGTTTCATCCTCACTGTCGTTTGTAGGGCCATAGCATTGTATGATGGTCATATTTATCTGCCTACCTCTCATTCTGATTTTAATTAGTCTACTGCTAATTGGTTTCCAGTCTATAAGGCATTTTTCTGTACCTTTCCTAAGGATGATGGCGACTCCTTCTTCATGCAGGTTATCACCTTTTCCTGAATATAAAACTGTCTCTCCTGTCGAAATTGTCATTCTTCCGAATCCCGGCCATCTAGCTTCACTGATGCCTAAAATGTGTATACCGTAGCGCCGCATCTCTGCTGTCACTTGTGCTAGTTTACCAGTTTGGTACATTGTGCGTACATTCCAAAATCCCAGTTTTGTCTTGGTTTTGGTACTCAAGACCTCTATCTTCCTGTCCGTGGCTTCCAAAGAATGGCTTTCACACACCTGTACAAATGCTGCCAGAGCCCGGGCCAGAGGGCAAAGTTCACCTTATCGCGGAGGTTAAAAGAGCAATGAAGAAAAGAATATATTAGGCTGCCCCTGCCCAACTCCAACGGTCCCGCTTTCAAGTGCCAGAGATGCGACAGTTTATCTGTCAAGGATAGGTCTCAACAGGCACAGCTAATGCTACAAAACTGTCGAAATATAAAGGGCGCAAAAAAAATTGTCTCCTGATTAAGGGATGTAAACGAAAACCGGAATACAGGATTTTTTGGGAAGAGGTGGGGAACCGAAGTCCGGTTTTAAACCGGTTTTATACAGCCGAAAGCCGGTTTTTAAGAAAAAAAAAGGTTTTAACATCAATACTTCTGATACTATGGAGCCAATGAATTGTTACGTAAAAGTTATTCAAAGCCGTATATGGGCTTAACCTAGATTTATTACTATATTTAGATTATTTTCCGAGAATGGCAAGTGGGATGGGGCGTTATATTGTGGATGAAATGTGACGTAGAACACAATTGCTGCTAAATAACCAACATACGAATTAGAAATAGGAATCGCGCTGATTTTTTAAAGTAGTGGATCGATTAAGTACTAATGGAGCCTTCCTTAGCAACGTCCTGTAAAGTCTGGAGCGAGCGTAAGCTAGCTACTTGTAGGCCCGCTATTCATGAACTAACTGCACTTGTCTCTAGAATTCTCTCTATCAAGTCATACATAAAAAAAAGCCAGTGCCCGTCTCTGCACCGCTGAATGACCATTACTAAATGACACATAGTCTACTTGCGAGTGTGTGTCAAATAGCTAGCGGGCTTAGGAAAGCTGTGTCTGATATTAAGTGACACTTTTGTACCCATGGGCCTCAAAGACTGGCGAAGTGTGAAGTGTGTAAACCGCCGATACGTTCCCATTAAGACTACACCGGTGAGCGAACGCATCGGGGACAGCTCCCGCAGAGGGTCCGAGACCCATTGCACTGTCGAGAGGATACAGGGTCTCGGTGGGGAGGAAGCAATGGACGCTGCAACCCCGTCTCGAGAAACACCCAGTACCTGGATGTCTGTACCTATAGCATAGGATTTGTGCTACCGGGTGACGGTGCAGTTATATAAGGAACCGCAGTGGGCGAGCTAGCTGCGGAATCCTCACTGTTACACGCCTTTGGCGTGCCGTGGGGTGGCTTCAGCCCGGACAGAGCTGAACTCAAACATATCGTTACGCCCTGGACAAAAGAGCCCTTTGGACTCGTCCGTTTCTTTTTTAAAGAGACCTTATAACTCTGTCCATTGTGTATTTCACAGGCAGGCAACATGTAGTTGCTAAAATCTCAGCGATCGTCTGCATCTGTCTCTTCAATATGTAATAACTGCAGTAAACAAAATCAGAAGCAATGCATTCAACGAGAGAGTGTTTAAACAACTGTGTATTGAGAATGACGAAGACTATAATCGTTTGCTACTGGACGCTGGTTATAAATTGCAGGGAGATGACCTCAATTTGATCAAAGCAAAAAGTGTCATTTCGTCATTTGTGTAAAAACTTCAAATGAAAAACGAAACTTTGGACCTGGAGAATTTGATCAGTTTCCCAATCTGGTATATGTAAAACTGAAGAAGACATTCTCATTTATTGTGATCACCTCGAAGCACTTACTGGCGACTTCCACAGTCAATTTCAAGACATTATTAACATAAAAATACATGATTGAATTTTAGATTTTTTTTCGTATAGTGAAGAATTACAATCAGGCCTACCTACACAACTGCAAGAGGCATTGATTGAATTAGCAACCATTGACGAACTCTAATTGAAATTTGTAAGAAAAGGCTATCACGACTTTTGGCTGCAAAAAGAACATCAGTTTCTCCAGGACTGTAGGCTTTGGTAAAGTCTTTTTTTTTATTGCATTTTCATTTTCTTATTTATAGAGCGAGGTGCTGTCAGGCTACCACTTTGTTGTAAAAAAAATAAAGAATCAAGTTACAAGTAGTGGAGCGTGCAGACCCAAGGTTTTTGCTAACGAAAAAAGAACTTAATATTGTTAACCTGCTGCAACACACCAGGCGCAAGCTTCACACTAATACTCAGTTTTAAAACCTCTTGTGTATATGTTTGTAGATATGTGTATTATCATTAACAAAATTAAAACCATTCACAAAAACTTTTCCTGACAATTGATTTTTACTTTAATGCTCATCAAATAGGAATTAAATATATGCCACCATACAAACATTTTTTACTAAATAAATTTTACGGGGGGGGGGGTAGGGGCGGTGAGCCGAAAAAGGTTGAGAACCTATGAAGTTGATCATGACATTTTACTATCTGTGTCACAAGCTAAATTCGGCATCGAAGGACAAGTTCTAAACTTGTTTTACAGTTATTTAAGACAAATAAGCTGCAAAGTAAATGTTGGAGAAGCGTACTCTGATCCATACACATTGACTTTTTCAGTCCTGCAGTTTTCGTGCCAAGTTTGACACGCATGCCTTAGGTTGCCGACCCATGGTTTAGTTCATTATTGTCACCCTTTCTGTTAATACTATCACATGACCAGTATCCACATAGCCTCAAAGACTGGCGGTCATGTGTACACAGAACACAGATCCTTGCTCTAGAGGACTCTGTTCCGGCTAATAGTGTGGAGGCCCCAAGCTGTGCCAGCAGCTGGGGAAGTGGAGGTCCGAGCTTTGTCGGGTGGAGTGCTGAGGGGCACCTACAAATCTGGGGCGTGGTACAACCGCCGAGTATCGCATACGGGAATACAATTGTAAAAGATTGTCCAGCAACCTGGTGACTGCGAGTTCGCCGCAAGGCCCATGCCTCCGATGGTAACCACAAGGGTTATTGCGCATATTCAAAGTGCAGATTGCAAGGCCCCCGAAGCATTATCCGACCGATTGACTAGCTTGGATTTCTGGAGCGCCGGGTCGGCCGTCGAATATCACATACGGGAACAAAAACGGTTGCAGCAACGCAACGCAGCCCGGCGACTGTGAGTTTGATTGGACTGGTCCGGTTCTCCCAGTGAGATGATGGGCTTGAGCCCTGCGGGGCCGAGTCGAGTACGTAAACCTGGGCATGCGCACGCCCTAGAGCAGGAGGCCAAACCTGCACAATGCCCAATATGCAAGCGCATAGTACCCATGTGGCTATGGAAAGGCAAAGAGTACACTGGCTTGGTCGAGTAGGGGACCAAGACATCCTGGACATGCGCACGTCCTGGAGCAGAGTGGCAGGGATAGCGAACAGCTAGGGCAAGACACGCGCATAGCACACATGTGCGGCTGGAAAGATAGAAGAAAGGAGTGGGTGGAGGGACAAACGGCCTGACACATCCGGGCTGGGCGTCTCTTTTACCTGCTCTAAAAAGATTGCCATGGCACCGTGTGCTCGGCGCGGCGGGGGACTGGCGAACCTGGTCCCAGCGCCCTGACGAGCCCAACGGTAAGCAATCCTAATAGCTAGCGCCACAATCGGTCGGTATTGGGAACAGAGAACCTGAACCCTTCAACGGCCGAGCACATGGGGCCCTACCGGAATACTGTTCGGCATCCGCTGCGGACTGAAACCCCGCAAGATGCTGGAATAAAGCAAATATTAAACCAGCCGCATAGAATGATGTGCAAAAGGCGTAACCTTGCCTGATTTTCCCAAAACCAGCTGCCCACAGGAAACGCTCCCCGAAAGTCCAATGCCAAACGAGAGAGAGGTACTTGGAGTAGGCGGGCAGGGAAGCTAGGTCCCTGACCCCACGGCAGGGTGAACAAAATATATATCCCAACGCCGAAGGGGAACGGGCGGCTAGCCTTGGAGCCAGTGGACCTGACCCTAGGTCGACCCGCACGAGTGCCTCATACTTCTAGAACGTATCCGCTGTGCTGTAAATCCCATTTTACCAGCATAAGATACGAAGATTAAAAGCACCTATGCCACCGCTGAAGTACAAAATGCGTGCACGTGCAAAGTGCAGGCAAACCAACTGCCTACAGGTTGACATACGTTACGAGGCAAGGCTCTTAGGGGCAAGAGTCTTTCACCGCACTCCAACGGTGCGGCTGATGAAAGCCGAGCAGATCCCCGGGGTGCTCGAGGGTGTCTAAGCCAACACCCAACGGCAAGGCCACCCTGGGTTTTTAAGAAAGGCACCCCAACCTACTCCTTCCAGGAGCAAGAACTCAATAGTGAAAGTGGGTTTTCCTCCCTTCTCTAAGACTCCGAGAATGGGGAACCCCAGTGTACCCAGTGTACCCAATAGCCTCCCCTAAGGCAAACCAAAAGCCCCCCTGGGGCAACCTTAAAATTATGGAGAAACACAAAAATAAAGATAAACGCGGGTACGAGCAGACCAAAATAGGCTCCGCCCAATGAGTAGTGGGCGTCAGGCTCGGAGGCGAAAAATACTCTACTAGTCGCCCCGCAACCTCGGCGAGTAAGAACGGGCCAGGTTGCGAGAAGTTAGCTACTGTTCCAACTCTCCACAAATACTTCTCCAAGTCCCACAGGGAAGTACCAGGCCCAAAAGCGAAAGGAGAAAGTGGCAGCAGCTCCCAGCCACCTATCCCTGAGGAACTTGTCCAGCCTCAGCCCAAAAAGGGTAGCAAACCAACGGGTGCCCACACCCCCAAAGACGTGGCGATCCAGCGCCCGTCGACGAAGGGTTCTAAAAAGCCCAAGTCTAAGCTGGATAACGCTCAATCTACAATGACCTCATGGCTGATAAAAGGTGCAGTCACCCAAGTAGCACTCCCGTTGGGAAGCGCCCAAATACCAGCGGGCCTAACTGAAGCAACAGCAGCCGCTCAAGCTGCTGTCGCTAAGAAACGCATCGAACAAAACACGACTGGGGAAACTGTGAAGTTCCAGTCAAAACCTAAACTAAAACGTCTCACCGTGTTGCAGCTCAACGTCAATGGATTAGCACCAAAGGCGCTTGAGCTAACGAAGCTTCTGCACGAAAACCAGGTCGATATAGCCCTATTGCAGGAGACCATGCTCCGAGATAGGAAAGTAGTCATTAAAGGGTACACAATGTACCACTGTACGTGCCAGGGCTGCCAGGGGCTGGCAACTCTAATATCAAACTCACTTACTGCCAGACCCCTGACGGCACAATGCTCGACTGGCCGCACAGATACTCTAACAACGGAAGTATGGGTGGATGAGAGAAAGATCGTTTGCATAAACATATATAACCCGCCGAAGCACGACATCTCTCTGTCTGTAGATCCACCCATACTCTCAAACACTATCATAGGAGGCGACTTTAATGCACATTCTCCTGCATGGGGCTATACAATTTATGATATGTCCGGTAGAAAGGTAGAGGAGCTCTGTAACACTACCAACTTGTTCAGATTGCAGGACGCAAACTCTCCTCCAACCCTTCTCCACAGGGGAAATGGCACCCTGTCAAGACCAGATCTAACACTGGTTTCGGGTGATCTCTTCCCCATAACAACCTTTAAAGTCCTGGACGATGTTGGCAGTGACCATAAGCCAACAGTAGTACATATCGACCTGGAAAAGGCCAGGAAAAAGAGTAAGGCCAAGGGTAACAGAACCAAAGACGGCGCAAGGCGGTTCATGTTTACCAAAGCTAACTGGCCTGCCTTCAAGGAAGCAACCGGAGTTGCTTTCGAGAGGGCCGAAGTGCACGACCCTCCAATCAACACGGTGTACACAAACTTTACTAAAGCCATATTGGGTGCGGCCCGCAAAACTATCCCAAGATCCTTCCAAGGCAGGAAGTACAAACCATTCTGGACGACCGCGCTTGGCAAGCTGGTTAAGGCCCGACGCAGGGCAAGAAAGAAGGCCGAAAAAACGGGTACTCCTGACGACAGACGGGAGTACAACAAATTAACAGCTGAGGTAAAGCGGGCATGCCAGGAAGCAAAACGGCAAAAATGGAGTACGACCTGCCAAGGTCTGGACCATAAGGATACTGGTAGAATGTGGAGGTTGCTAGCAAATATCGAAAATTTAGACCGTCCTCGAAACAAAACTCCCTTGGAGACCCCAAGTGGACCTGCCGTCACGGACGAACGGCGGGCCACAAACCTCAATAAATTTTTCGCAGGGGTTAGCAAGGAGGGACCGGCAACCACCACACCAACTACAAAAAGGCAAGCAAAAATACGCCTGCGAGCCAAGCGTAATGACAGAGGTGTCACAGAGTGCGATCCAATATTCAGTTCCCCCCTCACTATTCAGGAACTAGATAGGGCAGTCCGAAAGTGCCAACTAAAGAAAGCACCAGGCCCGGATCAGATAGCGAACGAAATGATCCGAAACCTGGGCAGATTAGGTAAGGCCAGACTCCTGGACCTAATAAATCAAACATGGTCAACCGGCGAGGTACCAAAGGCTTGGCGGCAAGCGGTGATAGTTCCAATCTTGAAAAAAGGCAAGATCGCCACCGAGGCAGAGAGTTACCGCCCGATTTCTCTTACCTCGTGCGTCGGGAAGCTGGCCGAACGTATGGTCGGCAACCGGCTAACGTGGTATCTTGAGAAAGAAGGCCTCATAGCCCCAGAACAGGCAGGTTTTAGAGCGGGCATGAGCGCGATAGACCAAACAAACCTCTTCGTACAAGAGATGGCAGATGGATTCCAAAGGGCCGAGTCCACCATAGCAGTTTTCCTAGACCTCAAGCAGGCTTACGACCGAGTCTGGAGGCAGGGCCTTATGCAGAAATTGAGGAGAATGGTCATTGAGGGCAATATGCATCGCTGGATCAAATCATTCCTATCAGAGAGAACGATCCAAACACGATACGGGACAAGCCTATCCAGGGAAACAACCATTGAGAACGGCTTGCCACAAGGCTCTGCTCTGTCCTGCATCCTCTTTCTAGTGTACATAAACGACCTGCCAGAAAAACTTGGCTGTAGGAAGCTGCTATTTGCGTACGATCTTGTCCTTTGGAAATCTGGAAAGAAATCTGCAAGCATGCAATTAGACTTGCAGAAAGACCTCCAAACCATCTCCGAGTACGCCAAACAGCGGCGACTCGAAATTAATTGTTCAAAAACGGTCTATACGCTGTTCAGCCTGGGCATCGACATTTTCAAGGAGCCTATAGAGTTAAAAATCGGCGGTGAAACCCTCAAAGAGGACAAATCACCCAGGTACCTAGGAGTAGTACTCGACAGGAAGCTTAGACTATTCGACCATATCCAGGAGCTGGCACGAAAAGCTTCGAACAAGTTAAACCTAGTCAAACGACTGACCAGCACAAAGTGGGGTGCCGACGCCAAAGTATTAAAAACCCTTTACACAGGGGCCGTAAGATCACAATTAGATTACAGCCTGCCTCTACAGGTTTACGCGTCCAAAACGGCCCTAGAAACTTTGGATCGCATCCAGAACCAAGCACTACGCTTTATCTGTGGCACCTTTCGAACGTCCCCAGTGGCAGCTGCCGAGGTGATGGCTAACATACCACCCTTTTAGCTTAGGAGAGAATGCGCTGTCATAACGACCTATGAGCGCCATAAAAGACTCGAGGAAAGCTTCCCAACCAGAGTCTTAGTAGACATCTGGAAGGGTAGGAAGAGAATAAAGATGCAGTCCTTTATGCACCACGCAACAAGGCTGTCATCCGAAATCGACCTACCCGATACAAGGCTGCTTATGCAAAGGTACTCGAGTTTCTCTCCGGGGAACACGCCAACGCTCCCCGAAATAAGAACGAAGCTGAAGGACACCTCAGTTAGCAAAACGACCGACCCAAAACTACTCAGAAAAGTAGCCATGGACACGCTAAATGCCCTACCGCCCGGGGCTGTCCATGTCTACACCGACGGGTCGGCTAACGCAGACACCGGTACCGCCGGCTTTGGTGTTTACATAGAGTACCCCGGCAACCCGAATAGAGACGAACTATGGGGGCCTTGCGACGGTCTCTGCAACTACGGCGCAGAGATCGAGGCCATCAGTCGAGCTCTGGAGTGGATTCGCCTTCGCCACGTCGAAGGCGCCCTCGGCTCTACGACCGTCATTATCCTGACTGATGCGTTGTCTGTGCTCCAGGTTACTGAGAATTTGAACAACTGGCCCCCTCAGATAGAGAAAATTCTACTGGCTTCAGACGAGCTAATCCAACACTTTGGAGACCGCGTACTACTGCAGTGGGTCCCAGGGCACACAGGCCTACCTGGCAATGAGAGAGCAGACCACCTTGCCAAAAAAGGTGGGCTGAGTACACCCACCTTCGAGGAGCCCGGCAGTACACCATGCTCCTTTGAGAGGGCCCGTACATTGATCCGGAGGTGGGAGACAGAAAAGTGGAACGAGAGCTGGGACAGCTCTGACAAGGGCCGAGAAGTCTGGCGGCATTTGCCCCGCCCTAACCGCGCCGACCCATGGTGGTGCCTAAATAGGTCGGAACAAAGTATCATATCTCAATTCCGCACTGGCCACTGCCCCATTGGGGCATACTTCGCCAGGTTCCGGCCTAACTACGACTCGCGGTGTCGCCACTGTGGGGAGGAGGAGGAGACAGTGGAGCATATCCTGCGGGAGTGCCCCCGTCTCGTCGAACGAGGAGATGGGACGGGTGACCCACTACCCACTGATCTCTACGGAGATAGAGCCGTGCTCAAACGCACGGCTGAGTTCTTGCTCAGAGCTACAAGGGAATAATACTCCCAGCTCTCGTTTCCAATAGGAGTTCAAGTTAGTTAGTTAGTTAATACTATCAATGAATTTGAATCTTTTTTTTTTCTAGATTATTATCATGTATATTCATGGTATATCATACTCATTTTTATATTAATATTATGTATATCATCACTGTTATCACTTTTATCTTCACTGTTATTATCATCATTATTATTAGCCTTTTTTAAAATCATTAATAGTGTTTACCAATCCTTCTAGTTTATATAGTGCGTGTATAATCACAGATATCGTTGCCTTATTCCCATTTGAAACTTTGTCATTTATATGTGGGGTGTGCACATGTGGGGTTTTTGACGCCCTAGGCGAAAATAAATTCTGCGCCCACATTAAAGTGCCTCCGCTGGCAGAAACTGAGTAGTGTTAGGGCATAATTTCCTATTTTCTAAGACAACTTAAATAAAATACCCTTCGCCTTTCATTACCTAGTAATTCGTCTGCCTATGCTATTTGCTCGCAGAAGTACCAAACTTTAATTTAGTCTATATTTTTACATCCTCAAATTAAAAAAAATCCTCAGTTATTCGCCCCCCAAAAATTGTGCGCCCTAGGCGACCGCATAGGCTGCTTTTATGGACGAGCCGGCCCTGGGTGTGCGGTGCAGAACTTTTCGTCAGTGAGCCGTATAAAGAATTTGATACAACAGAATGGGCAGCACATTCGGATAATTTAATTACATTAATAATAAAAATGAAATTAAGAAAAATGCCGTTAGGGGAAACCCTGTTGTGACCCACGGGCCGCCTGTTGCACATCCCTGATGTTTATCATCGTCATCGTTTCTATCAGTATAATTTCACGACATATGGAGCATCTGATTGGACCTTTCAAAACTAATACAAACGGCCCTAGCGCCATACAAAATGCAGGGATGCGTATATTCACTCAATGAATCAGAACTACACACAAATCTAGTACTTCACTATAAACATGAAACGTTGCTTCCCTAGATTGTGCTGTATAAATCATCATTCTTTGAATTGTTATCAAATAAATATAATGTATCATCGTCGTTTATACCAGGTGTAGGTAACCTTTTGATGATAGTGTGCCAAAGTGGGATTTCTAATTTATTCTGCGTGCCAACAGACTAAAAGCCACCCTGCTTTGGCATTCACTTTCTTGCAGAAGATACATGAATTTCCTTTTTCAGAGTCTTCCGCGTGCCAATTGAAAATCGCTCAAATTTATCAACATCATTTACATTTATGGCAAGTATTACCTCCAATAACAAAAGAAACCCAACAGTTGCTTCTTTTCCTTGCCTTACAGTTTTGTCCCTTTAGGTGATGCCCATTAATTACGTCAACAATTTTTGGACAAATTTTTACCTCATCCCTCCTTCTTATCAACAATTGTTAACATTTTTCAAACCCCGCCTCCCCTTATTGTATTAACATAATTAATGGACGACTCCTTACGTTCTAGTTTAGATGACGTATTATGCCCTGACAATAGCTACAATATCGGAGTTTGTAGGTCTGACACAGTTTGTGTTGGTGAACTGATTGGATATTGTATCTGTTGTTTCTTGTATTGATCTGTTTGCTGTGTTTGTTCGTATGTTTCTTTGTTTGTCTTTATCATAGACTATAATATACATGGACCGCTTGCTTTAGATTTTTATGCTATTACCTTCTTTTTTTTTTTTTTGCAATTCCCGATTCTAAATGAAGTAGATGTTATACAAGTTCCGTTTTATTAAATCGCATTTTTTTCGACTTTAAATCAATACTTGTAGGCCTATTAATCCTATTATCATTGACTATAATTATAATAAGATGGACCGCCCGCTCTATTTTTAGAGCTTATGCTCTTTTTCCGTGCGCGCACAACACTGATCTATAAATGTTTCCGCTCTGTACAACTTTCGATTTTAATTTTTCATTGAGAAAATCAAAGCGATTTAATAAAACGGAACTTGTATATCAATAACTTTATTTCCTGGATAGCAATTACGTTATTTAGAATGGGGAATTCCGAACATCAGTGTTTCAAGTCATCATATAGCAGAAATACTAAAGCAAGCGGTCCATGTATATTATAGTCAATGGTCTTTATTATGTCCACATATTTTTATTCTTTAAAAAAAGTTATTATTGTTTAAATTGTTTTAATGAATTTTTATTTTTATTTTCGTAGAATTGAACAGCAAGGGACTGTATAAAATCTTAGAGCCAAATTGGCTAATAGTTGGCGGGAGAAGCCAGACAAACAGTGTCACGTCTGCAAACAAAATGTCAGGTCTAAGCACGTGACATCACACCAGAATTATTGAAAAAAAAAAAAGAAAAGACAAAGAAAAAAAAATGTCTGCCATATTTCGCTACTGCTATAAACGCGCTTGTTCGCGGGCTCTTCCCTTCCCGCCTTTTCTTGATCGTTTAATTATTTTTCTTTTTCTTTTCAGCCAGCAGACGACAGTCTTTACATGAATCTTTCTTTTTTTTCTGTGTTCGATTTGTTTTATTGCGTGCGGTGTGATTTATGTGGATCAGTGGTAATGACAGAAAAGAAAAAGAAAGAAAAAAAGCAGACGACAAGCTGAAGCAAAGAAAAAATTTAAAAAATTAAACGGAAGTGGATGCGCACATTACTTGTTCGGAGTCTCTTTTGACTATCAGGGACTCAGTTAATGACATGACAAGGTTTTATGGTGCAAGAGACATAATTTATGATTTTTAGTTTATGATAATGTATTATGGATACAGTTGAATACACAGTGGAATAAAACTACTTTAACAAAGCCCTTGATTCAGCCAGTAATGGATTGGAACGGACAAAACCTTCCGCTTCAACGTTCAAAAAGTATACTTAAGTGTAAACTTTAGATCTGCCATGGACAATTCCTTAAATAGTATGCATGCATAGTGAACCTAAAGGTTAAACGTGTACCAACATTTCCGGTCCCATTCGTTCATTTGCTAACGAAACCGTTAGAGCCTTCAAGTAATATTATAGATCATACTGGGTCCCCAACCTCGTGGCCTACCCTCTCTACTCCGAACTGGACTAAAAACAACAAAAGGGATGATTGGGGAGGTGGACAAGGGAATGAGACACACATAGTGCAAGTGGGGGGGGGGGAGGGATTTCGCAATTGTATAATGTATATTTGGGGTGTGAGCAATAGTGCCAGACAGAAGGGCAATATAAGATTTATTCTGATATATCAATAACTAAGTTTTTTTTCTTTTTGCTAACTACTACCCCTGATCCCTTTTACCGTCACGTGGCTACGCATAGATTGTAACTTTTAGAAATACATTAAACAAGTTTTAAAATAAATAATTTATAGACCTTTCAATTTCTTTTCTATTTTAAACATAAAATTTTGTTCGTTATTATGAGGGGGGGGGGGGGTTAACATTAGTTGAAATGATGTTAAAGAGGGGTCTCTGAAAGTTTGACAATTATTGACAATGTTGATGTAATAAATAGACGTCATCGTAACTCAGTGGTTCCCAAACTTCCTAATGCCTCGCTCTTTAGATGGTTATAATGTTAGTGTAAAGTGTTTATTAAACTCAACAAGGTCAAATTGTTTGCGCAGATTATCTTCAATAAGCGGTTTA
Organism: Anisus vortex; assembly: GCA_949126835.1. Taxonomy (NCBI): domain Eukaryota; kingdom Metazoa; phylum Mollusca; class Gastropoda; family Planorbidae; genus Anisus; species Anisus vortex. The sequence continues at coordinate 12,956,737 of OX421508.1, read as the reverse complement.
ATTGTTTGTGTGCGTGTAAATTACCAATTAATCAAAAAATGAACAAGTTTTTGAAGAACAAAAAAACACTTTTCACAACAAATAGATTAATGCAATTGTATGTTTAATATTCAACAAATCTTTTATTAAAGTAAACAACAAAAAGACTACATGATTTTTATTTCTAATTACATAGGTACCGAAAATCTTAGCCCTGCACATTAATAGTGGGTTTTACTCTACACGTCTTTACGGGACCCTAACCCAGATGTCTGATGTATCTGAGTTAATCACTTTGGGTGTATGTTATGAATATTGTTTGAGGCCACAACTGAATATAAAACGTAGGACTTGGGTTGAAATGTGTTTTAAAAAAATTAGCACTTGTCATTACTTAACATAGTTTGTTAGCATAGAGGATTCCGTCCAAACGCAATTGCATGGCACCAAAAAAATCTGGTTTTAACCTTCATACCTCCCACGCAACAACACACTGGCAAACACAACACACTGGCAAACACAACACACTGGCAAACACAACACACTGGCAAACACAACACACTGGCAAACACAACACACTGGCAAACACAACACACTGGCAAACACAACACACTGGCAAACACAACACACTGGCAAACACAACACACTGGCAAACACGACACACTGGCAAACACGACACACTGGCAAACACAGCACACTGGCAAACACAACACACTGGCAAACACAACACACTGGCAAACACAACACACTGGCAAACACAACACACTGGCAAACACAATACACTGGCAAACACGAAGCTACTTAAAGTTGGAAAACTTGTTTCTTTAGATTTACAAGGTCAAAGAACTTACCTCTAGACCACGCTCTGCGCTTTACTCATTAAATAGTTTGACATGTGTTGATTGACTTGATTGACTTTATTACTGTAGATAAAATCAATCACCTGAGTAAGATAAATCAATAGCCTACTTATTGTCATGTGTGAATGATTTCAGTTAATTTTTTTCACAAATTAAATATACGCAGTCAACTGTATAGAAAGGTAAGCAAAAAGCTCTATGTTCCTATAAGTACATGGATTATACATGGATTATACATGGATTATACATGGATTATACATGGATTATACATGGATTATACATGGATTATACATGGATTATACATGGATTATACATGGATTATACATGGATTATACATGGATTATACATGGATTATACATGGATTATACATGGATTATACATGGATTATACATGGATTATACATGGATTATACATGGATTATACATGGATTATACATGGATTATACATGGATTATACATGGATTATACATGGATTATACATGGATTATACATGGATTATACATGGATTATACATGGATTATACATGGATTATACATGGATTATACATGGATTATACATGGATTATACATGGATTATACATGGATTATACATGGATTATACATGGATTATACATGGATTATACATGGATTATACATGGATTATACATGGATTATACATGGATTATACATGGATTATACATGGATTATACATGGATTATACATGGATTATACATGGATTATACAAGGATTATACATGGATTATACATGGATTATACATGGATTATACAAGGATTATACATGGATTATACATGGATTATACATGGATTATACAAGGATTATACGCTTGTTACATTTAACACATTTCTTAAGCAGTGGTTCGCACATTATACGCCCCGGCGCCCAGAAGAGCCGCCCTCGGCGCCTATATGGTATTTTCAGGGAGGGGGCGCAAAATACGGCAATGGGTTTAATTTTGTTCATGTTCCATAAAGTCTGGCAGAATGCGATATTTAGGGCTTTGATAAGAGGAACGCGCCGTGATAAATTTCTTACTTCAAATTGAACAACACATGAAACCAAGTGTTTCAAATTTAAAATGCATCTTTCGTTTGCGTTATTTTCTTCGGTCAAAACTTTTAAACTTACCCCAAAATTTTCTTCATTACTTTATCTTCAAATACAATTAAAAGCAAAATAATAAAGGATTTCTTAACGCGAATCATAAAGCGTATTGAAAAAAAACACAGGAAAAACGTATTTGAAAAGAAAAACAGGAAAAACGTATTTGAAAAGAAAAACAGGAAAAACATATATTGTGTATGGATTTCACTTCTGTACCCATGAGCTTCATCGCTGGCGAAGTGAGGCAACTACTGAGTGATTAGTCAACCCATGAACAGGTTTGAAAAAAAGTTCTGTCGAATTTACCGTTGACATATTTACCGAGCACCAGCCACCCTCACTTGACTGAAATCACGGATAAGCGTAGGACGCAATAATCGTTTGTAACATCTAAGATAAGATAAGAAAAAAAAGCAGAGAAAAACTTCATTACAATGAAAATAAACTTCTAACATTACATCCTTAATGTATCGAAATGAATCAATCGTAATTCCCCAGTCTTGTGATCGTTCTGACTACATTCAGTTGCCGATTTTTTGCTGTTGATGTGGAAAATTGGTTCTCAAAATACAGATACGTGATGTCACTACTACAATATTCTCTGTTACAATAGAACCTACGAGCTTTTAGACTACTTATAGTGGCATTTTCTTTATTAACAAATATTCTATTTTGTTTTTTAAATTAGACACGTAAGACCACGTAGTGTGAGCCGTAGAATGATGTAACGACGTTACGGTGTAATGATGTAATTGTGTAATGATGTCATGACGTAACGGTGTAATGATGTAATGATGTCATGATGTAACGGTGTAATGATGTAATTTTGTAATGACGTAACGGTGTAATGATGTAATGATGTCATGACGTAACGGTGTAATGGTGTAATTGTATAATGATGTCATGACGTAACTTTGTAATGATTTAATGACGTAACGGTGTAATGATGTAATTGTGTAAAGCCGTAACGGGTAATGATGTCATTGTGTAATGACGTAATGGTGTAATGATGTCATTGTGTAATGGACGAAGGATGGTCTTAATGTATATAAATATATATATATAAATATCGCAAATAGCCACACGAACAATAATTCAGCAGTATGAAAACCCAATGTACAATATTATCAAACTGAAGACAAATCAAATATGAACTATCGGTGGGAACAAGTCCGTCCAATGAGCAGTACATTTAATCCTACATTTCTTTGATTAACTCTATAAATAATGTATCGCCCAATGGATATTCATTGAACAATCCACATAATGTGATTTCAATTTCAATTCATTTGCTTTTTGAATTGAACTCACGTAATGTGAATATTTTTCACCATTAACTAAAAAAAAAATTATTTTACATTGACCGGTTCATTATGGAAAATTCTACACGCGTGACGTCGAAACACAAGGGAGATAAATCGTTTCTCAACCTAACCTTCAGCTCGCCCAGACACCAATATAGATCTTACGGAATATGTTAAACTCGTTTTAAAATTGTACCACACAACCAAAAAAAACACAGACAAATAATAACTGGTGGTATTTATATACGACGAAATCATCACATGCGTTACAAACATAATTGATAATAATTAAAATGCCATGATTACGTAACGATAAATTTTCAACAATGATTTTAGAATTGTTATGTTTTAAAGACTGTATGATTACAATAGAGAAATCGGGAATGCATAACACATTCCATTGTTTAGCATGTTTTATATACAAACACTTTTTTGTTTTTTCTGGAACGACTTCAAAAAGCCAGATTCTGTGAGATCTATTTTTTTTTAAGCATGAGCGAGGTGCCAGACATTACTAAGACATTTTTCCACACCATCACTCCCCCTCCTCTATACACCGTCATTTATTGCTTACCTTGATTTTCTTTTGTAATTTATCTAACTCTCTTTTACTCAATCCTTTTTTTTTAACTTTCACTCTATCTCTTTATTTACACTCTCTTTGTCTCTCTCTCTCTCTCACGACCTCTCTCTCTCTCTCTCTCTCGCTTTGTCTCTCTCTCTC